>SRPO01000191.1:0-46175 GCA_018360065.1 Claviceps pazoutovae
ATGCGTTCAGTGCTTCAGACACGGCATCTTTTACCGCGTCTCTGATGTTGTCCGGAGTGAGTTGCGGCGGACCGTTCTCCTTCTCCTTTTCGTGTGCCTTCCGTTCGTCCGCACGTGTAGTGCTGACGGTTTTGAGGATGGCCTTGATGAAGACCGGGTAGAACGTTTTTTCCCACGCATCCTCCGGCGACGCCTTGCCGTTGATGCACTCGGCAAATGTGTCGTAGACTGTCTTCAAGTAGTCGGGGAGTCGTTCCCGCGACGATATTCTCGCGCCTTGGGTGCCACGGGTTCGCGTGTTGGCGTCCGTGGCGCGGTCTTCGTCTGCTGCGCGGTCGCTGCTGGACGGAGTTGTCATTTTTATTGGTATCGGACTCGCCGATGCCGATTCTGCTATCGTAGTTCGGTTTCGAGGGCGAATTGCGAGAGTATCGCGTTGCGGGCGAATTTTCGTCGATTTCAGAAGGGGAGTTAGATATCTAACTTTGCACAACTGTTATGTGGGGACAATGTACACAGTACATCACGTGATGTCTGTCTCCACAATTCCTGAGACATCAAATCAATAGTCCTGAGTTTGCGTGTGAAACGTGTTTCCATGCTGTTGCGTCCGTCAGATTGAGCATTTTCACGAATTTCTCAAACTGTTGGCGGTTGAGTGCTTTTGTAAAACCGTCTGCCGGCATATCCGCCGTGGGCAAATACTTCAATTGAAAAGTGCCTCTCATGTATTCCTGCTTGAGCCACATGTCATGTATATCCACGTGTCGCAGGTTTGTGTTAATACGTTCCTTGACCACCACGAGTCGGATACTTTGCTTGTTGTCACAGTTGACAACCATATCCTGCTCAGTGTCAAAGTGTATGTCCCGAAAAAGTCGTCGTAGGCCCATGGCCTCCTTCACTGTTTGTTGGAGAGCGAGAAGTTCGGATTCCGTAGACAAGTCGAGATTGTTCTTTGTCGGTTGGCCCTCCACATGATGGGACCGCCGAACAGGGTAATTAAGAACCCTTGTGAAGATCGACGTGTGTCGGTATCGTCGGCATAGGATGCATCACTAGATATTTCTAGTACTCGCATATCCTTGTCACCCCCGAAGGTGAGAGACAGGTGGCTTGTTAACATTAAGTATCGTATTGCCTGGTCCGCAGCCCGCATGTGATCGGGGCCTGGGTTCTTGCAATAACGTGCTAACTTCGATGCCGCAAATGCCATGTCCGGTCGTATCATGACCGATGTGTACAAAATTGAACCGACCTTTTCTTGATATAGCTTGACGGTTTTCTTGTCGGCTATGCCAGTGTATTCCTGGAATTCCTTGGTAGGGATTGGAATAGCTGGATAGGTACCATCTCCGCTTTGGCGAAATTTTTCGGCTAATTTGTGTATGTATGCCTCGTGGCTGAGGAAGATCCTTTGTGTTGAGGGATCTGAGGACCTGGATTTCGAGGAAACATTTTACCTCTCCTTTGTCATCGAGTTCAAAGGCTTGATGTAGTCCTTTCATGACCTTCTCCGCCTCTTTCTCATTGTCCTCGTGATATGCTATGATGATGTCATCAACAAAGAACATAAGAAAAATGGTTCGGTCTTCGGTATAAAACAAGCACGGTTCTTCAAGGCTCTGTATAAGGCCGAGTGACTTGATTACTTTGCAAAGTTCGTCAAACCATAATGCTGGCGAATCCTGGAGACCGTATAACGCTCGTAATAGTTCCAAACACATGCCTGGAACTTTGAAACCGTCTGGGAGTTCACAGAAGACCGGTGTGGTGTCACCTGGTCGTCTTTCGTATGTGAACGCATTCTTGACGTCGTATTGTCTCAATTGAAGTCCGAATCGTGCTGCAAGCGCAATGATGAGTCGAAACGTATGAGCCGCGAGAGTTGCTGCATATGTTTTCTGCATTGTGTCTGAGCGCTGTAAGTCGCCTCTGACACATAATCGAGCTTTGCATCGCTGCAACAATCCATTCTCATCGAACTTGTATGAGAATACCCATTTCACCGGAATTGGGCGTGACATGGCGGTTCCGACCGGTACTTGCCTCCACGTGCGTCTGTCGGAAAGGGTGGTGTATTCCATATTTACAGCTTTTAACCATTCGTCAGCAAGCTCATGCTGCATTGCTGCCTTATAAGTTCGTGGTGGTTGGACGAGGTCCGATTGATGTATCTGCCTGTCCTTCAGCTGTAATTTGCGGTTCGCACGTGAGTCGGAATCGCATGATGAGTGAAACACTGCGTATAGTGTTTTGGTGCTTTCGTCATCTGCTGGTACTGCCTCAAACTGATCAGGTGTGGACAGTTGTGTTGGATTCCAAAAAGCATTGATGTGTCGATCGGGGTCCCTTCGTTGTAGGATTCCCCAATCCTGTATGATTCCTTCCTGTCGTTTTTTCTGGAGACGTGCGCTGGAGCGCGTTGCTTGTGAACCTTGCAAGCTGGTATCTCTTGATGCGTGTGTAGAAGGAGTTGATTGATGTGCTTCGCTGGATGGGGTAGCTACTCCCTGTTGGTCTTGCGAAGCTGATGTTATCGTGCTGGGGTGTTCTGTTTGAACATCGTGTCCCTGAGGCACGATTGAAGAGGATGATGCTGGGTCGGTACCTTGGTCCTCTTGTTCTGTATGTCGGTCAGCGCCCTGTTGTGATGAAGTTGTCGACATTTGCTGGGCATCTGAATCCGATGATGTCTGAATTTGAGCGTGATTGCCCTCATTTGGGTGTGGCGTCGCTTCTGGGGTCAGTAGCCCAATGTATGGAGTGGGGTTATCGGATTCCGAATCGGAATCCTCACCTGTTGGTGTGGAGCCTAGAGGTTCTGATGTCTCCTTCCCCGCTCGCTGAATGTCCACTGTGGTGGTGTCGCAGGGTATATAGGGGTAAAACAAAGCACATCAGAGTGGCCAGACGGCTGCGCCCATTCTTTTGTGCAACAGGTGGGGTTGAATGGCAGAGCTATTGTCTCATCTTCCTCAGGGAATGCGAGTGAGACAATTTGTGTGAGTTGGTCTATGGCTGATGTTTGTTCGGAAACCTCGATGTCTTGTGTAATATCATCGAGTTCGTGGACTTGTATCGCCTCGATTTCCTCTGTTGAAGGGTGATAGAAAATGTGTTCATTGAACGTCACATTTCTGGTGCTTATCACTTTTCCCAACAATGGTATCCAAATTCTGTAGATATTGGATGCCTGGTATCCAACGAGATAACCAACATGTCCTCGTGGATGAGTTTTGTAGAAACGTCTGTTAGTATCGGCCTCCCTTTCCCGTTGCAATGGGTAAGCTCTGCAACCGTATATGTACGATAATCTCAGGACTATTGATTCGATGTCTCAGGAATTGTGGAGACAAACATCACGTGATGTACTGTGTACATTGTCCCCACATAACAGTTGTGCTGTGTTGTGACACATAGACATCAATGCAACGGCAAAACAGTGCAGACTGAATTGATTGTTACAACTTACATGTCATTCTTCAAACTTCTTTCTGCGCAGCATGCGAGGGAACCTGCAGGTTCCGCCGCACAGAAAACAACTTGCACCATGCCGCATTCCTGTTTGGTAGCGCAGCGGGTCAACGTAACTGCAACGATCACTTAGAAGCGGACATCTGGCCGGCATAATTAGAGGCAACTGTGAAGAGTCAATTGACAAGATGCTGCCGCCGCCGTTCCATTAGCGTGTGGAGAATTTAATCTTTCTTTTTTCTGGTTCATTCGGATCACCACCAACATGAAGTTGGAGGGCTGCAACATGGACGCCAAAATTGGACAAACAAAAACCCCCCACACGCGCTTCAATACCAAGCATGACGTATGAGACGAGAACCAATTACATCTATCTACCTACCCAACAACAATGTTTTGCCCCCTCTTCCAAAAAAAAAAAAAAAAAAAAAAAAGGCAAAAAGCCAAATGTAGTGACAAGGAGAGAAAAAGCAGTTTGTGACTTGTACATGCACAAAAGTCAGACTCACTCCAAAAAAAAGATGTCTCCAGGGCGTGATTCGAACACGCGACATTCTGATTGAGCTGTTCTATTACAGTCAGACGCCATAAACCAACTAGACTACCCGGAGAACAAGCGGAGATGAGACTCCACTGGGTGCTGTTGTTGCAGACCGACGCCGTTATTGGATATTATAAAGGCTTTGACCAATTGGCTTGGCTATCTTTTGCTGCTCTCTGCGGCCTCTTGAAGCGGTCTGAAAGTGCATGTCACTTCTGGAAGATCTACATAAAAGGAGAATTGGAGGAAAGCCTTACAAAGAGAAGGAGAATGCAAATCTATATCCAATTTCCACCATACTCAACCTCTTCGTGTACCTAGCAATCAAAGCTTTCTGGTGCCCGCACATAGAAAAGTGAGCCACTAGATTGGGAGAAACGAAATGAACGACGAAGAAAAACCTTCCCTTCAGAAGATAATGTCATGCCCCGCCCACATGCTATCGAACTGAGGCCTCACAGTCAAATCATCTACCCCTCCTGCGCTGTGATCCCAGTCAAACTCTGCCGCGGTCCCCACAAGCATCCCGTCCGTCATGTTCATATTCGTATTGCTCACGATGAACTGGCCCAGAGAATCCAAGTCCCTCCATGAGAAACCACTCAATGGGTCCATTTCCATAGCAGACTTGACTGTTATCGGCGGCTGGACAGCTCGATCGTGTCGCTCATTTGCTGCGTCGACCGCGAGCTGGGACGGCGGCTCCGTCGCGAGCTCGCTGCGTCTGTTTGATGCACTCTTCTCCTTGTGCTTAGTGACCGTTGACTTCCTCCAGAGGAGGCGCAGGGACGTGGCGTACCGCCTCCCGAGACTGTGGGGGTTGTTGGAGGTCTTTTGTAGCTGTGTAATGGTGCCGTGTATGGCGTGTTGGACGCCGCGATCGTTTTCACTCGTGATGGCTCCCGCCAACCGGGCCTAGACACGAAAAAATGAAACAAGTAAGCAAAAATGGGACACTTCGATTGAGTGCGTTATACGTTGAGTTTGAGAACAAGCTAATCATCTCGTGGCTTTGCTTACCTTGAATAAGAAAACTGCCGCGTAAATCACATAGAGACAGTACTTGAGAGGCATGCATTTGAGGCCAGCCACGGGGTCTATGAAACTGTTCAATATGCTGAGAAGCGAGTTGGCGGCGTCAATCGATTCGTAGATGAAGCGTGCGTCGGGTTTTCCTGCCACGTTGGAAAACAATGCCTCGCGCGCGCCATTTGCTGGCCCTTCCTGGCCGTTTTGCGCTGCTGCACGATTGAGATTGGCTTGGAATGCAAAGGCATTGATATATAGCCGCAGGAACTCGAATGACAGAACGAGAGATGCTTTGACTGGCGGTGTGACTGCGCAGGAGTCCACATTAGTATCACAACGATTGCGTACAACAATGGTCCTTTATCTCCACAGAGATGTATACATGTTATACGAGACTTACAGCTATGATTTGCCCAAGTCAATTTCCATTTTCGCAACATGGCTGCAAAGTCGTCCTGTTTTGTTTACACCTCAGAATTAGAGACAGGTGCCAAAAGAGGTTCAGGATCTGCCATTACAACACTTACAATGTATCGGACGTATTCTCCGCCAATATAAAGTTGCTTTCTGTGACTTGTGGATGAGTAAAGAATGTCATGGGCATTACTGATAAGTTGCGTCAGCTCGAGATGGGCTTGAAACAGCAATCCCATGTTGTCAGGGCCAAGCGCCTGCGCCTGTAACGTTGGGAAGCCCGCTGCTTGCAGATGAAGAGCCGGTCCGGGGCCGCGGGACCAAAACCCTTTTCCGAGCCGGATAGAGACTTGCCGATCACTCATGTAGCATGCTGCATAGATGAACCCGTGATTAGTATGTTTCTTCCTGAGGGTTGAAGAAGTGATCAGGAGTCAGATGTAACATGGAATATAGAGGCCCGGGGTTAGCTGTTAGCTTACCTGCCCAGACCACTCGCTTGCGACTCATTACTTGTGACAAGTTCCCGTCATCTGGCACAAGCGCGGCTTGCTCGAGTCTCTGAAGATAGCCCAGCCTGATGGCCATGCCCACGAGCATCCATGCACCGTGGTCCTCTTGGCCACAGCCGATGGCAGAGTTCTCCTGAGGTCGTTGCGGTGCCCATTCGGCTAGAATTAGGAGCGCCTCGACAGAGCCAATCGAGGTCGAACCAGCGTAGATGAGGGTGGACAGGAAGTTTTCGATATGTCGAGAGCATGCATCGTACACCCGAAACCAGGTCGGGTCGTCCTTGGAAGCCACGGTCAAAATGGCAGTCAGAAGATGAGGTTCTTTCTCAGCCCATTCCAGTACCGAACATCCACTTTCAAAGAGTTTGCAATGGGCAACTGGGAAAAACGGATGAAACTTTTCGTGATATCTGGGAGGTGCAACGCAGGGTTAACACCATGTTGCATGGTTCGATATGGGGTTTCTCAGGAAAAAAGCGTGACATGAATGACGAATGATACCTTCTCATAAGATAAGTTGCCTCCGCGGGGGTCAAGATGCCATCATCAAAGGGAGAATAGTAAAAACCAGCAGATCTTCCCACAGCTTGCTGCTGCATGCCGCCGGCATGGCTGTTGTTCGCGGCGTTTTGTCCCAAGATTGCATCGCGCCGTCGACCAGGATCCAGATCAGCAACCTGAGCAAGCAGATCGAGTGCATCCGAGGGGTTCAAGAGGTCAGTAGCTGCAATATGGCCTTCCAACCCAGCTGTGCTTGTCCTTGAGCATGGCGCCGTGTCTGGCGCGGATCCGACATCGGGACTATGCGCACGCCAGTTGCCGGTTTGTTGTGGAGAGGATGGCCATCCTTGTATCTCATGTGTTTCGCCTAGGAGTTGGCTGGACCGGTGTTGACTCGATTGCCTGCTATGAGTATCACATCCATCGACTTCGTCATCATGCCCGGCACTAGACGGCCCTTGTTGGAGAATGCAGGCCGCGGCTCGCTCATTGTCGTGCTGTATTGGTGGCATAACAGAATTTCGAACGCCTTTGATCCTACGACCACCACGCCTAGACTTGGCCAGCACGCATTCCAGCTTTTGGTCGACACATCGCCGGCAAGGTGGCAGGCCAGACATGCCTTCGGAGTCACTGCTCACCCAGAAAAGCGTTAGTAGGCGAAGTCAAGGCTTCTTCTCACACGCCGCGTCTCTTCCTCTCTGCGTCTCTCCCTCGCTGTCATTCTCCTTCTCTGTCATTCTCTTTCTCTGCCATTCTCTTTCTCTGTCATTCCCCCCCCCCCTCTCTCTCCTCTCTTCCGCCTCTCTGTCTCCATCTCTCCTCTCTCTTGATTACCACCGCGGTGGGCTGTCAACAAGGGGCGGTGGCCAGGGGCAGTCAGCTTACAGATCGCATCTGGTCTTTCGCAGTCGACACGATAGACACGCGCGCGACACCCTTTTGCCCTTGGATCGCGCCATGTTGCGGGTCGGCGTCTGGTTCGGCCGCGAATCCATCGGCTAAGAGACGATATCTAGGCCTAGGGGCGGATCGAGTCTTCAAGTTTGTCAAATGCCGTGATATGAGGGTTCTGTGGGATCGCTTGCTCCAAGCTTGCGGGGAACTTTCCGCGGCGGGGACAACGTCAATAGCCGCAATACGCGTCAAACGGCGCGAACGGTAAGGCGGGGGGCCCTAATTGGCCAATGTAAACACGGCGAAGCGCCGGCGGCTTTCACCCACCCATCGGCATCTCAACATTTAACCCCAATTATGAGCAGCTCTTTCGCAGGGGTAAAAGGGGAACTCAATAAACTGTACAAACTGAGTGGCCAGTAGGCTGCTGCCATTCTTTTGTGCTACCAGGTCTTTCCGTCGCACTTGCCCACTTTAGCCTAGCAGCGTGTGGCGTAACGCGTTAGGTAGCGAACGGGCGAGCTGCTACCACCATTGACACGACAACTTATATATCTTTCGTCCGTTCTCCTTCCATTTGCGTCCTCTCACCTGCTCTTGTTATCGTCTCCAGATACTTGTTGATCGAGGTTTCCCGTAACATAAACCAACAATTACTTCACGCAACGGCAACATGGGAGCCACACAAAAGCCGGGCGTTTTGATGCTTGGTGTCATTAATCATGCACACGCCGAGTTCGATCAACTCTCCGATGTAGCCGATGTTACGGTTCGATGCACCTGCGCAAACGCGGCATGTCTCGTGGCTGATCATGCAACTGACAAGACGCGCCACACATCTAGCAAGTGACCTCAGGCAATAGAGACGAGTTCTTGCGCGACTGCGACGGCGGCAAGTACAACAACGTTGTGGCCATTCTAAGGACATTCGACTCCGTTCAGGTAAGCCGAAATCTTCCGCCAACGACGCACGCAATACCAACGAATTCGGTACCAACAGATCACGGGACGCTTCGATGCCGAGCTCATCTCGCATTTTCCCCCTTCAATTCGCTTTGTTTGCCATGACGGCGCGGGCTACGACCAGATCGACATTGAACCCTGTACCGCCCGAGGTATGAACTCGCCTCGCGCTGCAATACAGCACGGCCCGAGGAATTCAATGCACTGACGAGCCCGTCGCTGTTATAGGTATCTCGGTCTCCAACACCCCCAAGGCAGTCGATGCTGCGACCGCAAACACGGCCATCTTCCTGATTCTCGGCGCGTTACGACGGGCGTGGATACCCCAAACGGCCCTACGCGAGGGCAAATGGCGAGGTGCCAGTCCTCTGGGCCGTGACCCTCATCACTTGACTCTCGGTATCCTCGGAATGGGCGGCATCGGTACCGCTACGGCGAAGCGTGCTGCGGCCCTCGGGTTCAAGCTCCAGTACCATAATCGAAAGCCCGTCGCGGACCTCGACAGCCACTTCCCGACACAAGTGGCCCCACGATATGTCAGCTTCGATGATTTGATCAAGACGAGTGATGTCATCTCTGTCCACTTGCCGCTGGGACCGGCCACAAAGGGCTTTATCGGCAAGAAAGAGCTCAGTGCAATGAAGGACGGTGTCATCCTTGTAAACACTGCCAGAGGAGCCATTATTGATGAGGCAGCCTTGGCAGAAAGCCTCGATTCCGGCAAAGTGTGGAGCGTGGGCTTGGATGTGTTCGAAAACGAGCCCGAGATTGAGCCCAGACTCATCAAGAATCCTGCAGCCATGCTACTGCCACATATCGGTACTGCTACGGCCGACACACAGGTGAGTTGGAACATATATTCTTGCCGTAAAGTCCCGCCGCTGACAAACTGGTAATAATAAAGAAAGAGATGGAGATTCTAGCTATCGACAACGTCAAGGGCGCAATCGCGAACGGCACGCTTCTGACGCAGGTACCCGAGCAGAAGTAATAACCAGGGTGTATGAATGATTGCAAGGAATTGCATTGGTATAATTGGGTACACAACCGTATATACTGAAAGATGAAGACTATAATTCTTAGATTAAGCTTTAATTTCTAAAGAGGTATCACGGTTTCGAATCAACGCGTGCCGTGTGTTTGAGGTCATTGCCTGTTTCTCACTGGTGGTCGTGCAAAGAATGGTAATGCACAGGAGCTCCAATCTTGAAGCGACATATCCAAGCCGCAACACTGGCCAACCTCTTGTCGAGCGATTGCGGCTGCTGACTCTCGTCATCTCAAGCCGCCCGAGATCAGCAACTCCTGTCCTGTTATGTAGCCCGTCTTCGCGAACCTGCGGGAAATCCGTTAGCCCCCTCCATCGAGAAGAAGATGCAGACAAGACTCACATAAGGACAACATTAGCCACCTCGCAAGGGGTGCCGAGTCGACGAACCGGTATATTTGCAGCAATCGACAGACCTGGATCAGTCCGCGACAGCGCTTCTAAATCGGTATTCGAGTCCCATGTTCTAGAAGTCCGGCCACGTCAGCTCAGACAAACAAGCTCGGCGCGCGCAAGTGATGAGAGTGAACACACTGTTCTAAGGGCTCAGGGATCATGCCTGTTTCTCCAATCATGGCGGGTGAAACCTGCAGAAAGCTCATCAGCCTCTGGTAAGTCGCAACCATTTTTTTCCATAGCAACAACAGCAAAAAAAGATAGAGGGAGGAACGAATAAACCGTACTATGTTCACCGTGACCCCATCCTCAGCAACCACAGAAGCTAGATTGAGCCCCATGGAGCTGACATCGGTTAGCTTGTTTTAGCGTCACATCCCGCAGGCCTTTTGTTCCGTCTGCCCCTCTTGCGAAATCGTGTCAAAAAGAGAGCTTACCTTAGAGCCCCTTTCGAAGCCGCATAATGGCACCCGTTGATTCCGCCCCCCCGCGCCGCGATGCTGCCCACGAGAATGACTCGTCCCCAGCGCTGCTTGCGCATGCCTTCGAGACAGGCTTTCGTGACCACAAACTGGCTCCGGATATTAACCTCCATCATTTCATCCCATGAGTCTTCCCCGATGTCGTGTGGGTCGCGGATGCGCCTCCCCATACCGGCATTTGCAACCAATACGGACACGGCTTCGTGCTTGGCCGCCACCTCTGGCATGGCCAGGATCGAAGGAACGAGGCATCGCGTGGATTCTCGATCTCCCAAGTCAGCCTGGACAATGACAAACAACTGGGTAGGGTAGATGCCGCGGAGATAGGCAGCGAGGGAGGCTGCTTTTTGCTACAGAGAACAGAAACAGCTTGATTAGTCTTTTGTGCTGCAATCGCCGGGTCTAGAAATCACCAGGGATTCCGTGGCCTACCTTGTTCGTCGAGTAATGGAGCGCAACGTCACAGCCCTCTCTTGCCAGTTCCTTTACACATGCGGCACCGATTCCTCCACTGAGGCGTTTTGGGTGGAATATTAGCAACAAAACGAGATCAGGGGGACAGACATTGTGGCTCGGGATGAATGATGAGACGATTGTGCTTTGCCGAGACGGACCTCGCTCCTGTGACCAAGGCCAGGCGGTTTGCTGAATCATTCTTTACGGGTTGTAGATGGTACGTCTGCACTGTATCCGTACTCATGGCGAAAGTGGAATGGGGGGGGGGGGGGGGTCGGCAGCCTGATTTAGGTATCTAACCGTTGATCGTTTGCGGATCAGAACTAGACCACACGACTTTGTGTTTCGCGATGACTGAACAACCTTTGTTGGACGTTTGAAGAGAACGGGATTGATCGTGTCTCTGTGGAATAATGAGAATCCAAACGTAGCGAGCGTAGAATGTTCTCCGACTTAGAAAAGAGAAAAGAGAAAACAAAAAGCAAGGCCTGCACTGAAATTGAGAACATGTTCCTCAACTTTCTTTCCCTGTGACCTGAGGTTCCGATGCCGGTGGATCTGGCTGTGATGGGATTTTGCAGCACCGCCACGATCAGTCGAGCCAAGTTCAAATTTCAAGCCGAAGAAGGCTCATTGCCGACCGGCGGCATTTGGAACCGGAAGCCATCGGCCTTTGGCAGCCACCTCGTCATCCCGTCTTTTAATTTACAACATCCAAAAGAGCCGCGCGGCGTTTTGGGTCGCTCCTTCCATTAACGGGATATATACCTAGGTAGGTACGGATAAGGTAGGTACCTATGTACGAAGTATGTACATTGTACATATATTTTCTGCTACCCTTTGTATGTAGTGGTAGGTACCTGTGTACTTACCCAGAACGCCAAGTGGCAGCTTGCCCTGGCAGTTCCCCACAACTTCCCCATTTCCAGAACGAGGGGTCTTGATGAAGCCTCAGCAGATCATTTTGCATGTGACACACCATCGCTGGTGGTGTATACATATTTGGACCTGCCTTAGGGAAACACCAGCGGCAACACGTGAGGCCTTGCGTCTTTCTTCTTCTGCCTCTATGCTCTGCCTGAGTGTGCAGGTTTCGACTCGATTCTTCTTGCCATAAAGCTCTTGGGGGTGCAGCATTTTCTCGGCGTAATTAGCATGTGACGCGCATGGGCAAGCAAGTCACCTCCCCGCGGGCCAAACAAGAACTCTCTGTAGGTAGTATGCAACAGATAGATTACTTAATGGTCGTCAACTGACTCACATCAATACATCTCCCCTTGAATGAGACCTTCTACATACTACAGTTACTGACATATGGCGGATAGAGCCCCCGCCGTACACGCCCTAACTTAGAAGTTAGGTGGGCACACCACTATTTCGTCGAGAAGAGATTCGAGAGGGATCATCGCCGTCGCACTGAGCATGGTATCCTGAGGAGGTATGCCGTTGCTTGAAACTTTCCAGAGCGGCAATTGGGTTGAACGCCGATGGGAGACCAGTTGGCCACTGCCTGGGGAAGAGCTGCAAGGCAGATGGTAGTGTCTCGAAGATCGCTGATTATGGCAAGGAGTGCAGACGTGTGATATGAAGGAGCAATGTGTTCTCACCCGCCTGGCTGGCGGTCATGTGGCTTCAATCGCAGCTGTCGAGCGGCGTGACAATCTGTCTTGTGTATTCAAGTCGTTTTTTTTCATGCCTCACTTGCACGCAGCCAGCGCCTGAACTGCAAGAATCCAAGATGCATATTGGGTTGCCCATGAACACTTGATCTGGCTGCCAATGTATGCCCTGTAGTTGACTGGCATCAACATATTCAGTGGCGTCGAATTGAATATAGCCCCAGGCAAACCAGAACCCAGTCTCATTACTGAAGAGATACGCAGTCTCGCGCGGTGCCACGTAACGTTCTATCTGACATGGTCTCTGAAAATAAAATCTGGATGTCTTCACCACTGATCACCGACATGGAGGATTAGAATGATGCGCAGGCCATGTATTTCACAATTGTACGACATATTCGAAGCTGGAGCAAATTCATGTACATATGCCAGACGATCGATCCTCGTGTCCTGACTCCTGTGCCATAACTCGCCTACATACCTACATACCACAATGTCTTGCCAATCGGTCCGTCGCCCTAGCCTTCTTTACGGAACATGGCTCTTCATCCCCCTACGCGACACTTCGGCTTACAGACAAGACAGCCGTTAATGTTTACAGCACATCCTCCCACGCGACTGCAAGCCTGCGAGAATATTTCCGTCAGTAATTCGTTCGCATGGGCTGCGAGAACGCTCTCTCTGTTTCGATATACGTACCACGGGTGGTGGACACCTTGCCCGCTTTCCGCCCGGCGCTGCGAGGGTAATGCTCACAAGCGCAGCAAATACGATGACAAAACTCTTCATCTTGAGATAGTTCACGTGTGTTTTGGATGAGATAGTTCACGTGTGTTTTGGACAACTTGATGAGGTTTGGTGGGTAGATTTTTGAGTAGCACGTCTGGTGAGATGTGCTAATGTGCTAATGTGTTTGTGGGTTTGCGTTCAACGGGAGAGGCCTTTCTTATCTCTCTCTTTTATTTTTCCTCTTCACTGTTTTTTTCTTTTTTTCTTAGAACATCGCCAAGATACATCCTCCCTGTACCGGCGTTTTGTGTCAGAGACACGGAGCTTGGCATGGCTTTCGATGTGACGGATGCGTCTTGCTCTGTGAGCCATAGCCCGCGTGCAGCTGTAGCCCCGAAACAGGAATGATTGAGGCGGGTCTATGGTTGATGTCAAACTCGGCAGGAAGCTTCGCTTTTGACGCATAGTCTACTGCGACTGACAGGAGCAGACGTCCACCATCGCTCGTAGTGACATCGACAAACTCGGATTGAAGAAGACGAACTTGATCATCACCGAACAGCCAAAGGCCGCAAACGCCGTCGCTATCAACTTGCTGACAATACATGAAATAGACTGGAAAGGGAGTTTCCGGGGAAGCTAGTCCACACCTGTTGGGACATTTGTTCCGCCTTCAGTGTTCACCGCTAACGGCCACATTGCCGCGGTGAAGAGACAGCAATGAAATGCGTTTGTATCGCAGTAGGGCGGGCTGCAATCTTTCAAATCCTTCTTCCGATGGCATGACAATGGGCACCACTTACAGTCCCCAGGCAATGGCCTTCGCCTCATCCCACGTCATGAAATTGATGAAAATCCATCGCAAAATCTCTCCAGCGACGTCCCCCTTACATCGGAACGAGTCCCTCTCCGGACTAACTTGTACGATCAAAGCTCCCTTCTTTCTGTACTCTCCATCAATGACGGCAAAGTGATCTGGATCCACCCCTCTCGTTTCCGCGAAGAAAGGGTGATCGTCGATGATCTGGTCGAGGCTACGTTGTCTACCACGAGCAGCCGTGTATATTCTGGGCAGCTCCTCCACGCCGCTTTCTCTGTCGGGACCGGCAACACCAGCCTCCTGCACGCCTCTGTTCATCGCCACGACCGCCTCATTGAAGGTGCCCCTCTGGGATGAGGCTTTGTACAAGGCAAACCACCTGAAGGGCGTCGCTGCCGTCTTCTCGTCCGGCACATCCAGTCGCAGCGTGTACCAGCCTTCGGCAGAGGCGCTCAGGGAGCTCATGAAGTCAATAGAAAGATCAGGTATCAAGCGAAGGGCATCGTCAAAGCCATGGTACTCGTTGAGACTGACGAGCAAGGCGCCGCGCTCCTCCAGGTCTGTGGAATCAAGGATGAGCAAAAGAGTAGGATGTGTGCCATACTCGTGATGGCTGCTGTTTCGATGGATATGAATCACCTCTTGCGTATCAAGGCCATCAAATCGCTCGATCACGATGTCTTCAATCTCTCCGTGGTGGTATCTGCTGAGTGCTTGGAGCACGGCCGACTCCTTCAGGTCTGATGCGGTGATGTATACTTTGAAGGCCAAAGCACAGGCGCCCGACTCAGGGGTCCTCATCGTAATCGACTCTGAATCCGACATTCTGGCTCAAAATACAGTCAATATGGTTGGCGCCAAAGAGTATGGCTGCTTGGGTTGCTTGAGCTTTAGACACTCTGGGATGAAAAGAGGACGCAAAACATGGCTCGTGAGCAGGAGGGAAAGAAATCGACGGACGTGGGAACCAAAAGAGCAGCGAACGGGCAGTGACGACGCTCTCCCTCATTTCTGCGATAGAGGAACCAACTTGTGAGTTCGCGTATGGCCCGCGCCCTGCTTCTCAGCACATGCAGCCACAGACGTGCTGGGTTGGCTGCGGCTGTTCACTCGTAACTCGTGACGCTTAGGCTACGATACATTGAAGTCGAACCAAACGAAATGCTTCCAATAAGATCTGCGAAACGGCGGTTTCAAATGGGGGTTTCATCGTCCACGCGTTGTTGGGGCTGGAAACGCAGATGCCGCGTCTTCAACAAAGCCCCCCTTCATGATGCAACCTCAGCGACCGGGCAGAGACCCAGCACAGAAATCACGATGACGAAAGCGCGGTAAGAAGAAACAAAGCATGTCATCATTGTTTCCGCCGTAATTCGTAGAGCGCGGCAGGAAATCCCGAATACTCCCGAGTCCCTAGATCACCTCGGTCAACGCCCGAAACGCAAACCATTCTTCATGTGGCATCAGTCTGCCAGTCAGCTTCACATCCAGATTGTGCATGTGGGAAACTTGAAAGCCACCGTGAGCCAATATCGCTGCGCCATTCTGACAAGTCGCATGCTCAACAAGGCTTTCAAGCCAAATTCGCATGCAATGGCATGTAATTTGGAAGGTCGCATATCGAGACGCTGCAGAAATCTTACAAGACGCACGGTGAATGGAAAGATGTGCGTGATGTTGGATGTTGTGTTGAGATTGCTCTCCAGGTTCTCTGAAACATCATCTGGTGCAGCTTGCAGGTCAGAAATGATTGTCTTAGGAATCCAGAGCAACGTTGTCCGAGTTTGCTGTCGGTGCTGCAGTGAGCTGTGTGCCAAGACAAACGCCCAACGTTGAACATTTGGACATGTCCCCTTGCAGACGAACAATAAGTTGCTGTACAATTTCACTCGTCATACGCATTCTATATCGGCCTCGGGTCATTGTTGTATGTATACGGAGTACATCGAACCCACCGAGGGTGAATACTGAAGCCAACGCGTTGTGCGACGCGCGTTGCATGCAGCCAACAACAGAAACCAAAGGCAACTCAAGAGCCGTCTCGGAACGACTCGGAATCGCTGTTCAGCAACTCGATAGCTCTGATGCAGGACTCCAGGAGCGCCGTCGTAGTAAACGCAAAATAAAACCCAAAGGTATTCCGAGAGGCAGTTAGCATTTTTGCTCAAACAAATCTGGCACAACGCCGTGAAAGATGCGTGTTTACCACGAGTCATGGGCTGGAAGGATTGATAGTTTGTTTTAAAAACGACTCAAATGTGTGACGTAGTTCCCGTAGCGGAGTGGTTACCGCGTGACTCTTATACGCTAGGGTTTCCCCTTGGTAGTATGGTAGAAATGTCAAGGTCCGGGGTTCGACCCCCCGCGGGAACATTTTTGCACATCCCTCCTTTTTCAATACCCTCGCTCGCATCGTCCGTTCTCCTCATTCTCCGTCGCCATCATCTCCGACGTCAATTTTTTATCACGGCACTTTTCTGTCTTCTTCGGGGATGCGATCGCTTCAAGAGATGCACTCATGGGTGTACTCACACTCAGTCAACGAGGCCAACTTGCGTCATCGTATATCTCAAGGGAGACGAGCGAGCGACAAAATCTGTGAATGAAGTCCGAGTCTTTCTTTCACCTGCACACACACCTATCGGGGAATGCAGCGCATACGTAACCCGGACTACGACACACATCAGCTTGAAGACTGCGAAAGCCACACGAGCATGGATTTAGGGCGCCGGGACTAGAATCGTGCTTCTTTTCGACCTTCTCAGAAAGAAGGACTTGGTCGGCAAGCTGAATGGATTCGAATTTCTTCTGTGAAGATAAAATAACTACAGTAGATGCTTTGCGATGGACCGTACACTCCCCTCTCTCGTTACCGTCGACCATTTCTGCCTACCGACGATACAACACCACGACGTAAAGATCCTTTTCCATACAAATACATACCTAAGCAACACACATTCTTACTCGCCCCAAGAAGTCTCTCACTTGTGTGTAGACCTTTTTTGCACAACAGAATAATACATGGCTTGCCCACCGGTGAACGAATGCCAAAGAGCAGGGAGTAGAACCACTGCCTCAGTAGTCGAGTTCAGTCAAATCAAGAACCTTTACCGTTTGATCAAAGGAATAGCGTCGGTATGTGACACAAGTCGAGAAGCGACAGAGACCGCAGCAGTCAAACGACGATGCCAAGCACGGCACCGAAAGCCCGAGACGCGAGACGCTCTTTATGTGAGTAAAGTGAAGAAGCTCAAACGCTTTGACGGGCTTTTCGAGGTAAAGTACCGGCGCGAAAGCAAATCGGGCCAAGAGTAGACAAGAGATGAAGTGGCGACTCTCTTACTATGGCATGTCGAAGTACACTTTGGAGAATAGGGCCGAGTACGAAAAGTCGACAAGACGGAGATGAGGATGAGGGCTCCGAAATTAGATCTCGAGGCGTGTCTCTGTGAGGCTCTCTGGAAGAAGAACTCAACGATGCTGACAAGGCCCCTCGATATGTCAATGG
The DNA here is from genome assembly GCA_018360065.1 of Claviceps pazoutovae. Taxonomy (NCBI): domain Eukaryota; kingdom Fungi; phylum Ascomycota; class Sordariomycetes; order Hypocreales; family Clavicipitaceae; genus Claviceps; species Claviceps pazoutovae. Next base: position 17,393 of record SRPO01000191.1, read on the forward strand.
GGGGCCTTATTGCAGGGAGAGCTCAAAGAGGGAAGGTGGCGTGCCAGCCAAGAACAGAACGAAGAGAGTCGACACAGACAGGCGGGAGCACTTTTGACTTGCTGATAGGTATTAGCGTAAGATGCTAGAGGTGGTGAGCCTTTATGCCCGCACAGTTTACTGAGCTGGATAGAGTGTTTCCCTCGTTGTTTGGGACAATTTGATGCTGAACACAATGAGGGAGACAACTAACCGAACAAAAACATGCACCAGGTCGCTGGCAGCACAGATGCTTTCCCGGGGGAAAACTTGAAGAAGTCCCGACAGGCAAGCAACCCTAGATGCCAAGTAAAGCGCCCTTGGTTGAAGGCGCCAACTTGGCCCTGAGCAGCCGCTTCTCATTCAAAATAAAGATCTCTCCCCTACGACCAAAGCAGAAATTGGCCACACCGCCCGAAACGAGGATTTTCCCCAGGAGAGTACCACCCGGGGACCAGATACTGATGCCATCGCCCGATCCACTGTACACGTTTCCATAGACATCGCACTTGATTCCATCCGGAACGCCCGCATCCGCCATGGCGAACACGCGCCTATTAGTGAGAAAAGGTTGCCCAGCAGAGAAAAGAACGTCAAACGCATATCTATTAATTCCAACCCAAAGCGAATCAAAAAAGGAGAAACCACCTATTAGCAATCGAATTCAATATCAAAATTGGGTGTTACCGCAGAGGGGGGGGGAATCAGGGGCAAGCCTCTTACATAGTCGCAGGATGCGTATCATCAACCACCCCATCCCCATGAAACCGATGCGTATCCGTAACATACAACACCCTCCCATCCGGACTAAATGCAATCCCATTCGGCCTCCCAAACCCATCCGCCACAACGCGAACGGATTTCGTCCGCGGTTCAAATCGGTATACCTGAGACGGCAGACGAGGTCTTGGCCGAAAACCCTGCTCGAACCCGTATATCGGATCCGTGAGCCAGATCGAGCCATCCCGATGGTGGACGACTAGGTCATTTGGCGACGAAAAGGGCCTGTTCATGTAGGACTGCAGCATGTATCGCGACTTGTAGGGGGGCCTGCTCTCCATGAAGGATAGTCCGCTTGAGGTATTCATGGAGCCTTGTGCGCAGAAGAGGATCCCGTTTTTGTAGTTCACGCCGCCGTTTGGCATGGGGATATTGCGCGTTTGGATCTCCTCTACCTGGACTCGGACTGGCTGCCTGTTTTTGACTTTGTTGGGGGAAGATGATGGCGGGAGGGATATTTTCGTGATGACGATGCGTTGTTGTTGCTGCTGCTGCTGCTGCTGCTGCTGCTGCTGCTCCTGTGTGGAGGGATCCTGGAACCGGTTGCTCGTGACGAAGAGGGTGTTGTCTTGGGGGATGAAGACGCCGGCTTCGTGGGCAAAGGGGATGGTCTTGTTCTCGTGGAGGAGTTCGAGCGTGGGGGAGGGCCCGAAGAGTCGCTTGGCGTCCTTGTGGAAGATGATGAAGGGGTTTGCTTCTTCGCGGGTGGCTGATGCGGTTGCTGCCGCCCAGAGAGTGTAGGCGAGAGTGGCAATGATCATGATTGGGTATGTTGGGCGAGAACGATGAGCAGCTACAAAGGGTCACTCTATGCTTTTCGAGTACATGGATGGGGGGGGGGGGGGGGGGGGGGGGGTCTTGTGTTTATATACACGGAACAGTCCACGATATGCTATATATACATATGTAGTATAATCATTATGTCGTGGCGTCCGTTGCGATAAATACATTGATTGTGTACTTCAAGACCAAGAGCAGCCAAGGAAGGAGCAGGAACAGCCACGCGGGAATCCCTCGTATCACGATACGAGTGCCGCATTCTGGATGATATGCTGTCTACGTGGAAATATATAGTCTACTACTATCTAGTCTGACTGACATGCGCCAAACTCCCTGAGCCCTCCCTGTGAGTTGGAGCATTCTTCCTTTAGATTGGCCCAAACAACCAAGAAAACTTCTTCTTACTTCTCACCGCTGCCCAAGTTCAAGCTTCCTGTCGCCCACCCATTCAACACATTATAGTTCTCGAGAGGCGAAGTCCCGTGCAGCGTTTCGTAATGTGGCCTCATACCACACTGTATGTCCTTGTGCTTCTGCGGACATCGTCCACTGAGCAGGGACGCGATCTGAGACCCAGCGTCCTTGCCCTCGAACCAGGCCCCGTGCAAGAAGCCAAAGTACTCAGCGCTGGTGGCTTCGCCGGCGAACCATAGCCGGCCGGTGTTGGCCCGGAGGTTCTGGTGCATCTCCAGTGTCGTACCAATGGGCCAGTTGGAGTAGCTACCGTAGGCCCAGGGCTTCTTGGTCCAGCGCGGGTACATGAATGCCGTCGGTTCCGGCACAGCTACATTGGGGAACATTTGCCGCAGGACGGCCAGCATCTCCGCCTTGGTTTGCTCATCGGTCTGCTGCTCCAGCCGGTAGGACTCATCGTCAACGACAGTGGCGAAGATGATGTTGGAGCCCGCTAGAAAGCCATCGGCCGAGAGGGATTGCCAGACGGGGAAGTAGCCACGCTTGGTGGGCGACGCGTACAGGAAGTACTGCGTGTCCGCGGGCCAGAACGTATGATTGAATTGCATAAACAGCTTCGTGTAGGTGCCCATGCTGAACTTGGAGATGGCGGTGCGCTTCCACTCGGGCAGCGGGGGCTCGAAGCCGATGGTCTGGCTCTGCAGCACGCCGAGCGAGAAAGTGCAGATGGCGTATGCGGCGGACACACATGAGCCGTCGCTGTTGTGGACGGTGACGCCGGTGTCCGAGTAGGTGATGTTGGTGATGCTAGTCTTGAGGAGCAGCCGGGGGTCGTTGGGCCGGAGGAATGTTTGCGCCTCCTGCTCGATGATGTGGCGGTACCCGCGGGGATCAATTACCAGGTTATTTTCGTCACCGAACTGTTGAAACGTGAGGTTGTCGCCCGCGGCCCCGAAGATGAGCGACGAGTCCTCTGGGCTCCGGGCAGCTTCCCAATCTACGTTGCGTCTCTTAGTTTCTGTGCCGTACGCCAGAGGAAGAAGAGACAAGGACGGGGAGGGATGACAAGGGACGGACTAGGAAAATGACACGAGAGAAATCCGGAGATGGAGATAGGAACACAAGAAAGGACTGCAACATGACTAACCCCAGTTCCACCACTCCACGGCCTGCTGCTTCATATCGCTGTGTTTCGGATTCCAGCCGGCGAGCGCGAGGCCAGTACGCGCTGTTTCATCCTGGAGGTTCTCGGCCAGCATCCGCCCGGCCTTGGCGGATGCTTGATCCCAAGCCTTGGAATACTCGAGAATGAGCTCGTGATAGTCGGTGTGGCCCGTCTCATTATACGTCAAGATGGAGCTGTAGTTTGAATTTGAGTTTTTTAAACCATGCTTTTGTGCCTGTAAAGAGGGTGAGCATGCTTTCGCGTATTGTGCAGAATATAGGAGCGCGAGCCTTGAGCTGCTTTCTTCTTCCTCTTTTTGTCTTTTTGCATCATATTTTCCCCATTACTCACCAGAAGCCAGACTGGATTTTCTACGTGAAACTCAATTTAGCCTTGACTCATGAAAGGGGGAGGTGGAAAGCCAATGTTGCAAGGGTTAAGGTATTTTGTGTGACAGTGTGATGGGAAGATGCTTACGAGGGCCACTTGGATTGCCGAGACCTTGGATCTAGACAAGGACGTGACGACGTGTGAGTGAGCCAGTTGCCAATGTGTCTTGGGAGTGTCATCTTTTCATGATTTAGATGCTTCAAGCGATGCTTGACTTTGTTGGATGACTACATCACGCCAAGGCTGTGAAAACTCACCCAGTTGGCGCCGAGTTCGACCGCCCAGGGTGAATCGTCTCCTTGCTTGCCGAACGGTGCGTGCGTGACGCGACCGCCGATGCGATCATTGTACTCAATGATTATAAAGTCCGTGATGGATTCGTTTCTCAATGCTTGCTGAGGTCGTAGTTCGCAAGCAGCTCATCCGTCAGCTAGAAGAACAGGACCCTTGACTTAGCCCTCGAGCTCTCAGTTGAGAGTTGACAAGTGACGAAGTGCAAGACGAATTTACGATAGGCTCGACTTACAGCCGCCGTTATACCTGCCATGCCGCCTCCTCTTCCCCATGTGTCAACACTACGAATCCGTGGAGCCGAGGAGCCGAGATAGTTGGCACTTTACTCACAGAATAGCCACCGTCGTCTTCTTGCAGGATGCGTCGTCCTTGGCCGCTGAGCGCACAACATGGGCCACAGCGGATTGAATCCCGAGGCAAACCACCGCCCCGAGAGTCATCATGTGCATGGCCATGGTGAATTACTAATTGCCTGCCACGGGATACCGTTTGACGGCTCAAGAGAGAATCCTATATCCTTTCAGTCGAAAATCTCGGCAAGCAGAAATCCGGCGATGCACGGGTGAGTCGTGACAGGGTTCGAGGATGCGACGGGAGGGTTTTACTTGGCCCTCTTGCGCCCTTTTTGAGGGCATATAGAAATGGCGTGCGACATGTGGCAACGCGGCCGCCCAGAATGAACGAATGCTTCTCGGGCAGATGGAAAAAAAGGCTTTATTGATGAGCTTCCAATTTGGTTCTCGGTACCTGGCGGCGGCGGTCGGTGGCTGTGGACCTCGGTCGGTGTTTATCTGATGGCACGGAGTACACTGGTACCTATCATGTATTGGCTTAGAAGTGTTCACTGTTGCATCCCACTTTTAGTCTTCTTTTAGCGTGCGCCTGATGAGGCATATTTGAATTTTGATGTGTACCACTGTACATACTCCGTAGGTTAGGTATTATGTCACGGTATTGGGGGCGCTGTCGTGGTAGCAGTAAGGTTAGGTAGGTATGTAGTGGAAATCTGCGGGATAGGCTCGGGCTGACTATAATACTGTGTAGGATACGTGTGCACCTGCTTCCATGCGTTCATGTCATACATCATGTCAATGCCCATACAGTAACATACTTGACATGACTTCTTCTACTTTCGTTTGTGTTCGATTTTTAGCATTCAGCCTGACAGTGACACCCTTCCAGCCCCTATCAGGCAGCCACATTCGCCGAAGTCTCAAGTTGGGTTACGCAGCGCATGCCCGTGATTCATGAACGCGCAGCTGCACTCGTCGGCCAACTGCTCATGTGAACGATTTCTTCCACTCGTGACACAGCACATCCCCCCTTTTCTCCCGATTGCTTTTTCTTTCTCCGTGGTTGGGTAGTCACCTATCCGCATTGCTTTTCCCCGAAATCTATAGTTGTATACATATCTTTGTATATCTACGGAGTATCTTTGTACCGCTAGGTACCTAGCCAGAGGAGCGGAGCAGATTTTATCGCAGACAGACGGCGGCTGCGCCCACTCCTTTGTGCAACAGAATTGCACTACATACCTACCTATGTACCTCCTACCAGCGTTCGTCGCAGAGACACAACATGGTACATATGTACATAGATGTAGAATGAGTCTGATACTGTCGTCACTTCTTTATACCAAAAGGGGCTCTATGTATTATGTATTGCAGCAGGGAATTAGCGGCCCGGATGGCTCGGGAGTCGGGGCTGATCAGTGGATCACTCGTCAATCGCGGATCTGAAATTTTGCCAAGATCGCAGAGTCCCACATTGCTGACGCTGACGGCTTTTGTTGGTCACTGGTCAGGTTGGTCAGGGGCCTCGCCTCGCTCGCGGCTCCAGCCTCCGATGAGACAGACATTAGCCGGTCTTTTGCGTGGATGATGGATCATGACGCGATCTCCAAACGATGTTCCTGGTTTCTGATTGCTTTTGTTGAAGACGGACAGACACAAGTTACAACACACAACACGTCAAAGATGTCGGCAGTCGTGAATAGGTAGCCACGCCAAGCGGAGGGTAATCCAGATTCCAATAGGACTTAAATACGTTACATACTGTTGCATTGTGTCCTGAAACCCCACCACATCAAGTGACGACGAGGTATACATGCCGTACTTCGACCATCGCGATGTCACGACTCATCAGGACTCTCCCAATGGCACCGTTCCACCCCAACTGCCGAGGTGTCTTCTTTTTTTTTTGAACATGATACATCTTCAACGCGCGGGTCGGCACGCCCCCGTGAATTTCGGAGCCACGGTCCGGAAAATGGCATACATATCGAATGTGTAGTATGTACCTACATAATCGAGGACAACCAATATGGTACACTCCAGCCCCCAAACCCCGGGCCTCTCCGGCTTCCGAGCATCGCGCAACATGGCCAAGTTCACAGAGCATTTGAAGCATTTGAAGCAAATGAGGCACCTGTACTCCGTAAACTCCGTAGATAAGCACCTGTGCAGTTCGGCCCAGCCTGATGGACACGCCTTGGCCCTCGGTGAGTCGGCACTGAAGTCGGGCGCCAAGCAACTTAGTAGTCCGTAGTCCGTAGTCCGTAGTCCGTCACCAGACATTGTCTGCAGAGCCATGATGAAGTTTTCTTGTGCCAACCTTTTACCACACTGTGGGAATTGGTACTCCATTACCATACCAAAAAAAAGAAAGGCTAAAACTGCTTCGACTCGGAGTCACACAACTGTACCCCGTAAAATGTGTAAATACTTCCGCAATGATTTTTCCATCTCGTCTTCTCGCCTCTTTATACACGTCTCTATACACGTCTCTATACACGTCTCTATACACGTCTCTATACACGTCTCTATACACGTCTTCCCTCTCTCCTGTCCCGAGTTTCTACTTCTTCACCAAAGCTTTTTGCCCCGGGATTATATGGAGTAACGTCTTGCAAACGTGGGCAAGATGTGCCAAACGCATCCTCCGACACTATGTACATACTTCTGCAGGAATATCAACTGATCTTGTCTCCACAGAGCTACGCGACAAGGGCATCGTCAAGATCCACAGCGATCGGATATCGGATACGCCCCGGGAGTTGAAACTCACCGCTCACGGCAATTGCCTCCCCGACAGATCGCGGGGGTTTCAAAGTATCTAGGTATGTATCATGTTGGTATGTGTATGCGCCTACTCTGTAGGTTGTAGTTGAAACTTCAGCCATCTTCGATGCTGACGCATCAAGTCACCAATGTGTGACGTGAGAGAAATTAGAATTGGACGTCCCAGAACTTTGCACTCCGTTCGTCGTGTGACATGGAGAGCTTCTCGACCACCTTTTCTCATTTTCACATCATCGAGCCATGGCTGCCACAGAGCGGAAAACAATGACAGCAAGCCTGGGACAGCAGCTACCTCCAGGTGACCCTCACGTAAGTAGTCGCCAAACAGAAGAAGCTCCGACGATATATTGCTCTGCTGTGTGTGCTCTTCCCAATAGATACTAAATCCATCACGGACTTAGGCCGTCAGCGTGTCCCTCCCCCGATGGAAAGACACCGTCGGCTATGCCAGACAAGACCCCAATGTCCTTTCTCGGCTTGAGACTGGCTACCCGCGCTTCTTCATCCATGGCCTCGTCGACAAGCTGGCGGCTCGTCTACTGCAATGGGCCATGCGCACATCTCCCCAATGGGACACGAGACCCTCGGAAATGTCACGAGACAAAAACGGAGTGCGGTCGAGGCTTCTCGCCATGGCGTTTCCCCATGCTCAGACGGCGTGTTTGTGTGTGGAATATCTGAGCAGTCTTGGTGGTGTGGACAAGGAAGATCGGTCGTCTGCGCCGGCAGTGACGCTTGCTTTCCAGGTCAATCTTACAGGGAAGATTGAACGGATTTCGTCCAGGCATAGCTCGTCGATGCACGATCCTTTCAAGAGCCTATGCGTGGTAGTCTACCCCGAAGAGCTGCTCAAGGAGGCCAAGGCGTTCTGGCAGCACACTGGGTTCGGTCTTTCCAGCAGACATGCAGAGTACTGGCGGGCCAATGCCTCCTTTTTGCGCCAGGAGACCGGCAACGAGGACGAAAAGCCAATCATGCTACCGTCCGTTTCGGATTCCCAAGATGCCGCCGACACGATCAGACAGCGTATCGCAGGCCTGTATACTTCCCCATGGCATCTAGTGCAAATCAACGACGTCCTATTATACCCTTGTGGCATGTCCGCCATAGCCAGCTCTGCATCCGCGATTTACAACCTACAGCCAGACTCATCAGAGCGGTTTCGAGTCGCAGTATTCGGGTACGTGTAGCAAGATGAAGAATCTCGGTTCCAAAAGAAAATCCCCACCCCCTCTCTCTTCCCTTGCCCAATTTTCGATGACGCCTCCGAGGACCGAATCGAAGTAATGTAACCCCTCTCGCTAGATTTCTTTACGTAGACACCTTCAAGGTCTTCACAAAAGTCCACAAATTCGACTACAAGCTCTACGGACACGCCTCAGTCTCTGACATGGATCAGCTGGAGCGGGATCTGCGCGGCGGGATGCGCATCCACGCCCTATACACGGAATTCCCGGGGAATCCCCTGCTGGGATCCCTCGACCTGCACCATCTACATGCCCTCTCGCAGCAATACAACTTCTACCTCGTCATCGACGACACCATCGGCACGGCCATCAACCTAGACTTGACGTCCTTTTGCGACGTGCTCTGCACAAGCCTCACCAAGATGTTCAGCGGTAGCTGCAACGTCATGGGCGGCAGCGTGACCTTGTCGCCCCGGTGTCGCAGCAGAGATGCCCTGCGTTCTGCGCTGATGAGTCAGTATCTAGACACGTATTTCCCAGGGGATTTGCTCGTCATGGAAGCAAATAGCCGGGACTTTGCGCAGCGCATGTCCGTGGCCAACGCCAATGCTGAGGTCCTGGCTGATAGACTGCGCCGTCATCCGTCCGTGGCTGAGGTCTTTTACCCGAAGGGTAGTCCCACGCAGTATCTGTATGATCGCTACAAGAGGGCTTCCGTAGAGGCGGGATATGGCTTCCTGCTGTCAGTACGGTTTGTGGCCCCTGCGGCGGCTATTGCCTTTTACGACGCGTTGGAGGTGGCCAAGGGGCCAAGTCTGGGGACCAATTTCACGCTGTCTTGTGCGTATACGTGGCTGGCGCACGCGGCGGAGCTCGAATGGGCGGCAGGCTTTGGCGTCGTTGAGCATTTGGTCCGGATGAGCATCGGGGTCGAGACGAGACAGGATTTGGAGGAGAAGGTAGATGTTGCTCTGATGGCGGCGAAAACGGCGTCTTCTTGTCGTTTGTAGCTGGGGAGGAGAAGTGTCTGGGTCCTTGATTCCTGAATGGACATGGCATGGCCTGAGTGAGTCGTCTGACAATGACACCCATGAGATGAGTTTGCGGCAACGGCCGTGATTGGACATAGAAATCGGTCATATTTGATGCGTATACCATGGTTCTCCGATTCTACCGGCCCGTTGGCATCGTGTGCGTCCGTGGCAGATGGACGATTTGCAGATCGGACCGCTGCCGTTGCATATCAGCAAAAGGCACCATGTTTGTCCGACCCCTTCACATCGCAAGAAAGCCGCCATTGCATGGAGAGCGTAACGCGCCAGCAATGCAGATTGTTGGAGGTATCAGCCTCACATCTCAGGCATCACTTGTTCTCTTGGAGGCTCATAGCGCCACAGGGCTTTGCCCTCGCCTGTATATAGTCTTCTCGGTTCCACACAGGTGGTCAAACCTAGATTCTTCATCTTTCTAGATACTTATCTAGATTCTATCATCATCATATTCACAGATCTCTCATCTGACACAGATAATACCCCAGTATAGAGGTGGAAGGAAGCAAGTACGTGCTTAGATACCACCCAGCTCGCAACATGGTGTATTGTTGCTCTTATCTCTCCTTTCGGAATGGGTAACATGAGGAAATGACGCATCCTACTGATAGTCTCACTAGCTTTGATTTCTCATGTCCGACTAGGTAGTGAGGGGGCTGCATGACATCTGCGCCGTCGATGGAGCTAAGCCGTGCGACTATGAGGCTGACCGCATGCATGGCATTAGATAGTGTGCTTGTAATATACCTATTACATACCTAAATTGCCAGTCTACCTAGATTCTGTTGCGCATGTTCTCCAATAGTTTGCTCATGTATGCAATAGATTTGTCAAAAGTCACACGAGCTTCCCCGGGGCCCGCACCATGGCTTCACGCAGCAATCTCAAAGGTTTCAGATGGCCCATCATGACCTGCCTCATTGTGTATCCCTTGAAGCATCAGGCCTTTCCGAGCGCAACGGCACGGAGTCCTCCCAAAAAACACTTGTTTTCCTGTGACTGCCAATGCCCGGCCTGAACATGCCCATTGTTCGTATGCTGTATTACTATGTACCTCTAGACTGTTTCTCCCGCCAGCAATGCCGCCACCAGCTCTGGAAAGAATTGTGCAAATAACCCCAGTGTTAGCTTTGATATCAGATTAAGAAGTAGATAAAAAAACACTTAAACTATAATTACATGAATGATTATGTCACTCGCACAGAATAGGTATAAACGAAAAGCACACCTCCCAAACCAAAATCCTGGTCCCCTCAATCCTCCCACGTAATCTTCATACTCGTCGGAAACGGCCACGCCCGACTCCACGTCTCATTCATATATCCCCCCTCTCCAGGCGCCCTCTTCAGCTCCCCGAGCGAGCCCCTCGCTCTCCGGAGACCTTTCTTCCGGAACAGCGCACGGAACAGCTCCACCAGAGCTATCTGGCTGACCTCCTTCCCGAGGGATGCCTGCGGACCCTCAGTAAAGTGCACGTATGAATCTAGAGGCCGTCGGGGGTTAACCGTGCCGGCGTCGGGAAAGTGCTCCTCCTCGCGGGCTGCTGCCTCCGAGGGGAGGAAGATGCGATGGCCGGCTTGGACGTGGATCTCACGTCCGTCTGACTCGGTAATGGTGTCGGGCTGGGAGGCGTGGCGGTAGACGTGGAAGGCGCCAGATAGGCGGATCCCTTCCATGGCGTGTCCGAGAAGAAGGGCATCGTTTGTGTCGGTGGATGCGGCGGAGGCGAGGCGCTCGAGTTCGGGGAGGTGTTGTTGGCCGTCTTTGGAGAGATACCAGTCCACGGCTTGTGCAAACTAGAAGTTTCACGGCATGAGCTCGTTGTTTCAACTTGGTCTTGAGATTCAAGAAAAGCATGCAAGGCAAAGAATGGAAACAAATATAATCCAACCCAAACGCAGAGATATTTGGGGTAAAGAAGAAAAAGACCATCGAACTCACCATTTGTCCCTGGTTAGGCACCAAACCAGCAGCCGTAGGCAGAATCTGCTCCCACGTAATCTCGCGAGTGCCAAGCCCAGTCTTCGCCATGGCCTTGACAAGGTCAACTCCATACCGCGACAGCGGATCGCTCTTGGCCTCTGCGCCCGTATAGAGACCTCGCATGCCCATCGTCTTTGCCAGCTTCACATTTGTCTCCACGATGTGGGCTAACCTCTCTGTCAACCCTTTGGCCGTTTGGCGCAGCGGGAACGACTCAACGGGGTCCGTATCCAAAAAGATGCACACAAAGATCATCGAGAGGGTCTGGTAGAGCGCCTGCTCGGATATGACACCCCTGGGGTTCTCGGCAGACTTGAGTGGCATGTTGAACAGGCGTGCAACGAAGTGAGTGTGCGCAAGGTTTCCGACATCGCGTACAATATCGACATGGCTCGTTCCAGCAATCTTGAATGACTTTTCTGCTAGTAGTCTCTCGGAAATCTTGGCGTAGAAGTGCTTGACGGATTCTTTCCATCCATCCCTTTGCTGTAGCTGCAGAAGTGTCTGCAGAATGGGGCGCTGGTCCGCCTCAGACGAGTGCTCGTCCCCTGGACGAGTGGACGGCTTGCTTCGCGCTGACCCGAGGAGATGCCTGAACCCCTCTTCCCACGCCGCTTTATACTTGGTCTCGTCGGATAATACATACTTGGCGGCGCTGTAGGACGAGATGCTCACCCTGGGAGACTGGTACACAGGCCGAGAAAAGTCGAACCGGGACACAGTCTTGAGATTCGTCAAGATGCTGTGGTTCTCTGATGGAATCACCATCGGATAGTGCGCGTACACCGAGTTTTGCCGAAAGTGGTTTGGAAAGGCACGGATAAACAGCTTGTAGAAGACGCATCCATTATTGACGTCCAGGTCATAGTTGGCTTCATGGAACCCCCATTGCGTCAAGTAGCCAGGATGGTAGTCAGTCGTATAATGCCTATCACCACGCACCAAGGACACAGCATCCGACAGCACCACGCGGGAAATCGTGTAAGTGGGCGCAATGCCAACGCCTGGAACCATAGGAGTCTTGCCCTCCTCCGCAACAAGCCCAGGGTACAGCTCAACGTGGTCGGGGTGCTGATAGAGGTTACGAAGGGATTGGGACACGCCAGGGTCCGAGTTGATTTCCTCAAAGGTATCGTACGCCTTTAACCCAAAGTGCTTGCGGAATTCATTTAATCCTGCGAGGTTCCATTTACGGCCACGCAAAATTCCCAGCATCTCGACTGGCTTCATGATCCTCGGCACGTTTTGGGCGCCAAACGCACCGCCGGGTTGCTCGATAGCGGTGGAGATGCAATTGACCAGGTCATCGTCATTGAAGCTGCCGTCAGACCCGCGAGTGAAGCCACCAAAGGTTCTCTCTGCGGGATCTTTAGACACGGACATTTCATACTTTTTTATCGCTCCTATCAGGACGCCGAGGTTCATTTCGCCGTAGTCATCACCCAGAAGCTTCGCGTAAAAGTCCTGAATCCAGTGATCATCCATCTCGGAGATGCAGGAGTGCCAGCGGTAACACAGATTGAACTCTGCGGAGACAACGTTACCCACGCCGCTTTCGGAGCCCTGGGCTGTGCCTTTGGCGACGCCCATTTCCTGTCTGGGGTCCAGAGTCCATGGTGTATCTACCCGGTTGAGGTTCACAATGTTGCGCACATAGTCCACGAGGGTGATGTTGATGTATAATCCGGACGTGACAAGCCGAGCAGTTTCGAATAAATCTTCTTCGCGCTTCCTCCATGCAGCCTCCAGAGCCTCACCTTCCAGATTCGAGGGAGGCTCTGCGAATCGGTTGTTCTCGTTGATGGCTGCCAAATGGGTTGCTACATGGTTGTGAAAACGATTGAACATGACGAGCAGAACGCAAACGCCCGGAGGATTTGCAATAAGACGCTTATCAGCGAAGACATCAGGCTTGAGCTTGCCATCGCGGAATGTTCGAATCGAATCGCGTGCTTCTTTGCTGTTTCCATAGAGAGGCGAGAGATCCAGGTACGATGACGAGTCATTTTGATTAGGATTCTTCGAGTTGGTCCAAAACAGGTCTGCGGGGAGAGATACTGTGTAAGCAGGTGGCAAGTGTGCGAGCCATGTGGCGCTGTGATGACATCTTCAGTTTCTTACCATGAATGACAATGGTAGCCCAATACCACATGATGCTCGAAACGTTGTTTGGATTCTTCTTGAACACATCTCGCGCCATGACAGCTTCATAGATTGCCTCGGGATCAGGCAGTGACCCCATGTTGGCTGGCCCAGGCTTGACCGTGCGTGAATATGGCGTACCAGCGGCACCGAGCTTTGGCAACAATGGGTTCTGGGCAATGTGAGCAAAAGCCCGACGGGTTTGAGTGTCAATCGAAATACGGTTCCTTCAGAAATCTTACATTGTTGGAACCATCAGGCTGGCGATACTTGAACTCGTCCCCCATATATAGCAAAGGGGGGTGATCCAACGAATTCCACAATTGATCAATAAACGAATTGGTTAGAGTTTCCTGTCGCTTCGATTTTGCCGGCATCATGGAGACCAGTTGAATGGTGCGCTCCATGATCATTGTCTTGTCATCCTGAAGAGTCTCGCGCTTGACCTTGGCGGTGATGATGTCCTTGAGCGTTTTGAAATCTGCGCGGCGCTTAGAACCCCCGGGGCAATGCAGCGACTCAGATGTAAAGATACAAGGAGAGACTCACCTCGCAGACCGAACGATTTGAGATCCTGTATGATGCCAGGCCGTTTCGAAATATCTCGGTAAGTTCCATCTCCTCTCTCGGTAGGAAGCGGCCGCTTGGACGCGGTGCGCAACTGCAAGAGAGACGCTACGGAAGAGTGTTTCTTGTTTGTCTGAGATGTTTGGCCATTTCGTCGTTGATTTTGGCCATCTTTACTGTATTGATGATTGCCGTTGGATGTATGGTCGACTGCGCGAGCCCCGTTGACATGTGTTCCGTTCTGCGCGCCGTTCTGCGCGCGATGGGCAGCGTGCTCACCAATCATCTCTCCGCTAGACATGGTTGCTTGCTCTTCTCGGGGACAGACAGGATTGAGAGAAAACAAAGGAGTCCTCTCTTGCAGGTAACAGGTTCTAGCTGTGCTATATATGATGCGCACCTAATCTGGTTACACACAGCGAGACATTATCACACTGACGTGACTGCTGAAACACCCACTGCCCAGAGATAAGCCAATGAAGCCGTGAGAAATAAGGAGAGGGTCACCTCTCTACGGCATAATCCATCATCTAGCGAAGCACGCTGCTCATAAAATGGATGTGCAGATTTTGGATTGCTGATTTGCAGTAGCATCTTCCTTGAATGGGCGTGGACTCCAAAAAGCAGAGAGGGCCACAAGCACGAGCTAGCGTCCACCTGTTCGCCACAAGCCAAGACACGCCGATTCGTGATCTTCATTTAGTATTGAGGAGTAGTGTTTGACTAGGTGATGAAGAGAGACAGAATATGTTGCGTGGTGGGTGTCACTGGCTGCGATACTGAGCGGCTGGCTGAGAGGTCAAAGCTTCCAGAAGTTCCAGCTCATGAAGGAATGGATTGATTATGGGACCCCACCAACCAATAATCATTTGGGGTATCCGATGATGAAAGGAGCCAACTTGCAGATGCTACTTCCTGCGCTTCCGGCGTTGAAGAAACACAAGTCGGATGGACCACTTGCACATCCCTGTCCACGCGGCCCGGACCTCTTCTGGCCAATAAGGCGGCGCGGCTGGGCGGTAGTGAGACCCGCGCGGCATCGGAATACGATCTTCAGACGGGCAGCATGTAGAAAACGACTATACACGACAACCTGACACGTAGCACGCCCAGCGTTATACATGTGCCGTGCGTCATCATGATCGGGCAGAGATGCAATCAGAGTGTCTCTATTTATCGTCGCCTGCAGGGGGCGCTTTCAGCTCTCGCCACAAGCCAAGTTGGAAGGCAATCACGAGATGGCGATGCCACCTCGTCACACGTGTTCGACTTCTTTTCTTTTTCTTTTGCAGTTGCGGAGACAAAATTGGCAGTCATAAATCCAGACCGATGAGCGTCTATCCCGGTGTTGTAATTGCTTGCTCGCTTCTTATTCCATGATTCATCGCATCTTTCGTGCCGAGCAGCTCTTGACATAGATCCTGGTATGTCTGGTGTGTACAAGCTGCAATTGCAATTCAGGCGCTCCGCGTCCCTGGTACATCATAAGCGCTGTCAGAAAGTAGTGGTGGTTGATCTATAATTTCAATTCTATTGATGCGGCGTGCCGCGGGATTAGGTAGCTGTCTCGACTGAACTTTGAACGTTGAACATCCAAGGGGCTCATTATTCTCACAGGCGACAACGGGGGGAATCATGTCCAATGAGAGATTTCAGACTGCCGGCAAAGTGTCAAGGCCATGCTTGGAAGCAGAGTTTCGCGTGCTCATGTTATGCTAGCGATCATCGCAATTGCATGCATGGCGTGATACTGCTGAGCGCTCGAGAGCTGAGAAAGCGCCTTCGCAATCATCTTACCGTGCTATCATGTAGAGATGCTATTTTCGCTGAGAATATCATTTGGTCCGCAAATCCTTGACATCAAATGACATCCTGTCGTTCTCGTACACATGTCCATCTGGATGCTCAGCCTCCCGGTACAGATTGTCGATGTCGTGTTGGTGGAAAGTTTCTGACTTTCTGCAATCTAGGATATGATCGAGACCTGGTGGGTGCGTCAAGCGGAAGATGCCGTATCTGACAGTACTTGTTAGCCCAGATCTCAGCCACAAAGGGCAAGCAATCGCTACGAACGAGGGCGTAAACTTAGGAGAGCAGACGATGGCAATGCTCTCTGGCATCATCACCTGGTATCCAGCGTGGGTGTGCAGATCCCGAGAACTCATGAAACATGTTTGAGTAGGGTGGGTGTGAATCCATCCGAGCACCATCAGATCTTCTCCAGCGCAAAAGTCGAAAATGGCACTTTCGTTCTCCGTTTCACAGGTGTCAGAAGTGCATTTCTGGTCAGGAATGAGCAAGCATCGCACAAATAGTGCGTTGTTGACCGGTGTGCCGCACAATATGCCACACATTTCCAGGCCCCTTTTAGTGTTCTGAGCGGCAATGTCCATAAAGGTAGCTCGGAGCTTTTTGGGAAGAAATATCGACCGAATGGGGTCTCCGTTTTCGAGGTAGGCTCCTGGCTTGAATGCCAGTCTCTCTTTCTTTGGTACAGCAGGCGGCTCAAGTGATCTTTTGAGGGGTACTGGGGGCTGAGTATGTCCGTCCGAGTAAGCTGGGTAGCCAGTGGCGTCAAGCTCAAGGTTGGGTATTTTTTTTGGCAACTCCGGCGGCGCGCCAATTGAATGAATTTGATGGTCATAATTATGTTCCTTCGGTGGTCGTTGGGGTGGAGACAAAGATGATTGAGCTGATCGATCGTCTGGAGCGAATTGGTCGAACCGCACAGACTGGGACTTCGCAATCGAAGGATACTTGTAAGACTTAGACACGAGATGTGCGCCGGGAGCTTCTGACACTGTCCCGTATTTATCGCTTTTGAGAGAATCGTGCTGAGAGGTCTCAGTGGCAATTCTTGCCGCCTTCATCAGGCTTTGCAGGTCTATATCGGTCTCTTGGCCATTCTCTAAGCGCAGTGATGAGATGGTCGCACCACCGACTTTCGCATGCCTGTGAGCTTGCCTGGCAGTGTCCCTCCTCGCCAACTCCTTCTGAGCCAGTTCCACGGCCAATTCCTGATGCTCCGAGGCATCCAGAACAGTGGCATTACCACTGAGACTTGGATCTTGTGCGGCAAAGTCGCCATAACTTGAAGGGGGGTTCGTTCGATTCGAGTTCGATGTCTTCAGTTCTTTAGGAGCCGTGCGTTCCCATTCTTCAAATTGTCGGCAAATGATTGGCTTGATCTCTTCTAGATCGGTCAGGACAGAATTCATACGCTTTGATAGTTCCTGGACAGCCAAACGGCTTTCAGGGGCTTTGTACTGGGGGTGGTGGCGAAGCCTGTCCAAGACGAGGACCGAGTGCCTATACAGCATCATGTATGCCCGTCCGTAGTCGCCATCGGATAACGCAAACGCTGCCTAAGAGACATTGTCAGCAAATATGACCAAAGCCGGTCATGTTGTGGTTGAGTGGGCATGATTATCCCCGTCGACTGACTCACTTCTTGATACAGAGTTTCCGCAGCTCTGGTCCAGTGCTTGAATGGAATGTTCGTGTTGAAATTGAAGTTCTCGGCCTGGTCCACTAGCTCCTTCACACTCTGCGGGCGCGATGGCCGCATGACAGATCGAGTATCCATATTGAAGAGAAGCTCCGGAGACCTGAGCTACTGCTGTTTTCGCGAGGCACTTTCTTCCCATGGCTAGCAGGCCTCGGTCCCTGGTTTAGCAAGCTGTATCGGTTTCATACTGGTACGTGACGACGGCCCATAGATTTGTTAGGTAAGATGCAGGATATTTAAGCTTTTGTCCGTCGATGCAGAGAATTGAAGGGGGCTTGGGTTGAAGCGGATGCACGATGCATTGACTTGAGTCTTGACTCTTGAGTCTTGACAATTGCGTGTAGGCCCAGGTACAACGCGTGGGCTGTGGGTCGGCGGGGTGCCGTTCGAGTGGCTGCATATGGCGGGGCAAGTTTCAGGGTCGCTTCGCTGCATCAGGATTCAGACTTGTACGTCACGGACTCACGACGTGACGGAGCGTGAGAGAATCACATGTATAGGCACATGAACAACGATCATCACCGGCAAGAATCTGGATGCAGCGCACGTCGTGAATGTCTTGCACTTGAAACATTGTTGACAGCGTTGTAATAATTGCCGATTCTATCATATGGCCTAGCCGCTGCCCGGCTCCGATAGATTTTTACCTGGTCTCCTGCATATGTTCATCGACCCGTTGGCATGATTCTTTGTTTATACTCCGTAGCTTCACGAACACGTGCAGAAGCTTCTGTATCTGAATACTGGTCCCTGTGGCCGACTTTGAAGCAACGAGATACAGGCAGAAAGCTTCCCGGCGCGAAGCTCGACAAAGCAAGAGTCTATAACGTCATTGTTTGGCGGCAGATGCCTCAACCTTAGTTCTCAAATTCTAGCAAGTCCCTAATTTGCGGATTGTTGTGACTTTCCACTATTTGAAGCTTCAGCTTGAGCTGAGGCTTGTACCTGCAGAATCTCCGTCTTTTTCTTCTCCATCTTATCCTGAGTCTCTTTGATCTGCGTTTCTAGCCTCGTGCTGCGACCCCTGAACGTTAGCCTAGATGAAGAAGCAAAACAAAGATAGTAAATGAAAAGATCGTGCAGCGGCGCTTACACTTCCCCCTTGATGAAGTCCAGTCGCCCTTTGACGGTGCTCTCGGCTTCCACCTTGTCTTGTTTCAACAGTACGGGCCCCATGAGCTTGTATATGGTCTCATCTTCCCCCAACTTCTCAAATTCCTGTTCGACTGGTTAGATCGTTGCCACTGGCCCGCTTGATTATTATCCGACTGACCCTGAAGACTCCTGCATTCTCTTGCTGTTGACTCTGCAGCTTCTGCCGTGAATTCACCGAGTCTTGAAGCTCTGTTGTTGCGAGATCGTCAGCGGGTCCTGACGAAGCTGAAACGGCCTGGCGACAATTGTCCCAAGTCGCGTCTTACCTTGCTGCAGTTTTTGATAGTCCTCGGAAAGGGCTTGGAGCTTGGCTTGAACGTCCGCCATAGCTGCCAAGGGGAGAAGGGCCGAAAGCGTAAAGTAGGTTTCTACTTCCGAGGTGTATGGAAGAACCAATTTAAGAGCACGAGAACTCTGGGACGTCGAGATGAAGCCAATTATCTACTGATCGTGACAAAACTGGTGTAGGTAGGTACCTACCTTAGTATCGGCAGATATCCACCACGGGGTCGTCAAACCTGGCTTGGTGGTTGGCCGAGGCGCTGCTTTTTTGTCGCCCCACCATATCGACAGCAAGTGAGTTGTCTGGAGTCCTGGACCGTGGGACGTTACCCCGCCAATTGGCAAGAGAGTCCGCTTTACAGAGGTAATGCATGCCCACCAAACCTACCTTTGCCACTGCAATCTCGCAGTAGTTCATGTACAGACAGACGTCAACGACTTGCATTCGACTTCGTCACGGCTTCTTCTTCTTCGCCGATTCTAGGTCCCGTGGCCAAGCGACGTGCCTGTCAGCACTCAGCTCTGCTCTTTGTCACGGCACCTCTCGCGCTTCACCGAAGCCCAAGACAGCCAAAACATTGTCCAGCTTCCCCCCGGTTTTCTCCGATCCTGAACCGACAACGGCGTGAAAATGTCGACAAACTTCCGCGACCGGGCCATCGCTGAGGTGCAGAAGGCCATCGCTGCCGACCATGCCAAGGAATATCAGAAAGCGTTCGATTTGTACATGTCGAGCATGGAGCTCTGGGTCAAAGCTCTCAAGTGGGAGAAGAACAAGTCGTTGAAAGGAACCATGCAAGAAAAAATGGCAACGTACCTCGATCGCGCCGAAAAGCTCAAGCAATTTCTACAATCCGAGTCAGACACTAATGCCAATGGGGGCAAGTCGCTTATGGGTGCCAATGGCGCAAGCACAGGTAGGGGTAAGGGAGCACCAGAAGATGATGACAGCAAAAAGCTGCGGAATGCCTTATCAGGCGCCATCTTGCAGGAGAGACCAAACGTCCGTTGGGAGGATATAGCCGGCTTAGAAGGCGCCAAAGAAACTTTAAAGGAGGCCGTGGTGCTGCCAATTAAGTTCCCGACGTTATTTCAAGGCAAAAGACAGGCATGGAAGGGAATATTGCTTTACGGACCCCCTGGTACCGGCAAGAGTTACCTCGCTAAGGCGGTAGCAACGGAAGCCAACAGCACATTCTTCAGTATCAGCAGTTCTGACTTGGTGAGCAAGTGGATGGGTGAAAGTGAAAGGTAGGCAGGATGAAAACTTGTCCGCTGGGACAAAAGCAACATACCAGGTTACTGATTCCCTCCGCAGGCTCGTCAAAGCACTGTTTTCCATGGCTAGAGAAAATAAGCCATCCGTCATCTTTATTGACGAGATTGATGCCCTCTGTGGGCCTCGCGGCGAAGGCGAATCTGAAGCGTCGAGACGTATCAAGACTGAGATTCTCGTTCAAATGGATGGTGTCGGTAACGATAGCAAAGGCATTCTGGTACTGGGAGCCACCAATCTCCCATGGCAACTTGATGCGGCCATCCGCCGCCGGTTTCAAAGACGCGTTCATATTGGTCTTCCCGACCTCAACGGCCGAGCGAGGATGTTTAAGCTGGCCATTGGCGACACAGAGACAGGGTTGCAGGCAGGCGATTACGGTACCCTCGCCAGCATGAGTGATGGATTTTCAGGAAGTGACATTGCCAACGTCGTCCAGCACGCCCTCATGCGCCCGGTTCGCAAAATTTTGCAGGCGACTCATTTCAAGGCGGTATGTTTGGTAGATCTGGTGACAAGATTGGAAACCGCCGCACATGCTAACTTGGAGTCTACCTAGGTCATGAAAGATGGCAAAAGGATGCTGACGCCTTGTTCCCCCGGAGACGCCGACAAAATCGAAATGACGTATGACGGCGTCAACTCTGATGAGCTAATGGCACCTGATGTGACTTTGAAAGATTTCAAATTAGCTCTGCTCGACTCGCATCCTACAGTTTCTAAGGACGATGTCGAGAAGCAAATCGACTGGACTAATGAGTTTGGCAGCGAGGGTGCTTGACGATAATGAGTAATCAGCGTGGGTGATATTGAGTGTACATGCAGCATGGCGGCGTCGTTTGGAGTTCATCGGGTATTTGGTAGTTGTTCAATCTTCGTCTTGATTGTTTGGAGTTGGTGTGGCTGCGTGATAAAGAGCGACGGCCGATTAGTCCTGAACTCTGAAAACGAGTTCTGTCTCTGCCAGTTCGTCTCCGTGACGATGAGACGATACTCTGCCGCGTCGATATTGACAATGTTCTTACTTCCTTTGTAGGAAGATATCAAAGACGTCTTGAGGACAGTAGATCAGCGCAATTATTGTCTTTAGATCTCACCTCTGTGATACTTGCATGTACAGGACTTAACATACATAGCAAACCTTGAAGAGGAAAATGACGACTTATTACACCCATGTAGAAACTATCATTACCGCATGATCAACCATTTCCTTAAATAAATCAGTATGTGAAGTATTTGCCTCGAATATGTACTGTGAAGTGGTCTGGAGTTGGGGTGTCTAGATATTTGAGCAGTTTTGGCCCTTGGGTATTGGAAGTTGGGGGTACAAAGTACCTACCTAGGTACCTAGTACCTGTATCGAGACAGGATCCGCCATACATTACTGGGCAATGGTCCTCGAGACATCATCGCACCACCGCAGGTCAAGCGTCATCCCACACCTTGCGTCTACCTGGCACGGAAGAAAGCGATCGCAAGGGATTCGATGCAGCCCAAAGCGACTCTGTTTCTGGCTAGGCTTCGACATGGCTGCCACAATTTCACTGGAAGAGCCGTCATCAGGCCCGTCCGACTTCACACGCGCGGCGCGTTGACGAGGACCGCATCGACGAAGACCGCATCGACAAAGACCGCATCGACAGAGACCGCATCGACAGAGACCGCATCGACAGAGACCGCATCGACAGAGACCGCATCGACAGAGACCGCATCGACAGAGACCGCATCGGTAAAGGCCGCGTCGAAAAAGGCCGCGTCGAAAAAGGCCGCATCGACAAAAGCCGCATCGACAAAGGCCGCATCGACAAAGACCACATCGAAGCCTGCATCATTACTCGAGACGTTCAACGACGTTGCACGCAAACTCAACGATTCAGGAGTATGGGGACTCAAACGAATAGGCGGGAAAAAAAGGCCCGATGTACTGCGTGCATTCGAGCCGAACAGGGTCAATGTAGTCAGCGATGGCCTCTGTGGTACGTGCTATTGAGATTCGTTTCGCGGTAGTCGGGGCAAAACAAGAATGAAAACTGACTCCAAAACGAAACTACAGACGACATTGTGAAATACATCGGCCCATCGATCGAGCGACACCGGGGATGCGACCTTCTCGACTTGAATCCTGGAACAGGTGTCTGGAGCCGTAAGCTTCACGACTATCTCCAGCCTCGTAATCACATCATGATGGACCTCGACGCCGAATTCTATAAGCCTTTTCTCGACGATCTATTAGCGAAGAAGAATGTCAAGCTCTTACGCAAGTCCGGATTTGTGTGGAAAGATCTCCTCGAGACGATCGAGACACATTTGCCGGACCAGCGCCAATTGCCGCTGGGGGCTACGCCGCATCGCAACGACACACTGCTCGTGACGGCGAACATGTCCATGTACCCGAAAAAAGCCTTTTCTGCATTCGACTGCTTTAGTACTATGGTTCTGTACCAGATGTTGATGAGCATTCGCACGTCAACGCTCTTTCAACGATACGGGCTGGTCCGCATGATGATATGGATGAACGACGAAGAAAAAAGGAAGTTAATCCCGCGGGTCATTCACCGGCGTGGGAAAAGCGTTTTCGAGACTGAACTCAGCGTTGAATGGATCCACGAGGTCGCCGGACTGCAGACGGGGGTGCAAGATCGCACTACTCTGCGAGATGAGTGGATCGATATCGAATCGACAAGCCAGACAATGCAGCGCATGCAGACTGCTGGTCTGACGATGCCCAAGGGCCGCGAATCAATTGCGTTTCTGAATCTGCAGTCGCAGCCGGAGCTCATCGGTCAGAGACTGGCGGGTGTACGACCGCCGCAGATGGCGCGGCCGTTCAAGCATGAGCTCGAAGGCCTTGAGAACGAGTCATCTCAATCTGAGGAAGCGCTGAAAAGAGTCAAGATTTTGCAAAAGCGGGATAAGCATCACAGTACCTATTGTCTACAGTACTTAGAACTCCTTCAAGAACGAGATCGTATCCTTCAGCTCGCGAGCTCCGAGGGTTCCTCGTCGGCCGCGTTCCAGGAAGCCAACTCGGCATGGAACGAGCGCATCGACGCACTGACCAAGAATGGGCGCAACGAGTTCAACGCCATACGAGATGCCTACCACATCTTTCGCCAGTCGCCGCCCGTCCTCCTCTGGGACCGACGAGCCTACGAACCCCTCACCGCCAATGATGTTGAGTTCTTCCCCAACGCGCCGACGTCCCTGGTCGATATCCAACCCAAGGCCATGAACCCGCTCCTTTGCCAGTTTGGCCCCAACAGCTCCCGCGCAGGCGACATGTCTGATCTGATGCTTCGCTCCTGGTTCATTAGCACCCTGGACCCCGTCCAGAAATCCATGGATGCCATCTGGGGCGGCTTCGGAGACTTGATCGAAGAGTGCCCTAGCTTGAGAGACGCCAGCAGGGGAGGCTGCCCCATGACGGGTCACGGGGAGATGATAACCCGGATGATCAACGAAGAGCAGTGGTGCGAGATTATGCAGGCGTGGATGGACTGGCCTTTTCGACCGGAATATCCGCGGATGCTGGCGCGATTAATCGAGGATACCGAGGCCGAAACAGATGACGATGATACGTGGTCTGGCGCAATGGGAGGAAGTACGATTTGAAGACTTGTTTCTTTTTTTTTTTTTTTTTTTTTTTTTTCGACTATCTGTTGTTGGAATGGCCGACAGTGTACTATATACTATATGCATACCCATGAACACGGCAAAGAAACGTATAAAGAGGATAGGAAATGGAAATGGAAATGGAAAAGGAAAATAATGGGGGGGGGGGGGGGGGGTGAGATCAGCGTTGTCATCCGCCTATTGGGCGTTTGGTGGCATGGACGTTGCTCAGACTTGTTACAACAAGCATCTCTCTTCTCAACTTGGCAAGGGACCTGATGGAACGCCGTCCGCGTCCGTGGAACAAAGACTCCTCAGGGTCAGGGCAGATGTATGTATATAAATAACGAGAATCTTGATCCCACGCTGTACTCCAGTTCCATCTTCAAGTGCTTTCTCGGCTGATCACAGCATCGACACCTGTTTTACACGCTTAAATCGAGAAAAAGAAGGGCACCATGATCAGCGGAAACATGGGCTTCTTTAGATCAGACCTCCAAGAGATGTATATACATCCTACTTGAAGATTTGATGGCATTCAAGCTAGTTAACTTCTCTTGAGGGATTATCTCTCCAGGAGAATCATCTGATATTCCTTGTTTCTTCTTTTAGAAATGCCAACGTAGATACAAGTGTGGGAATACGTCTTTAATATGAATTTTGACTAAGAAGTTATATAGTACATCGTGCTGACAGAACAGAACCCTCGTGACCCGCGAGTGCATGTGAAAGTGGCAATGAATGGCAGGGCAGCGTCGCAATGGAGCGTACTCGCCTCACGGAGGGAGGTAGAAATACCAACCGGCAGAAGAGAAAAAGAAGGCAGAACCACAAACAGAAAGAACGTTGCTGATAAACTAGAGGCGAATAGCTTCACACTCTGGCCTCGAGGACGCAACGGGCGTAAAAAGGATCACACCCTCGTGCCCGATCTCCCCACGCGTGCGTGAATTCATGTCAAAGAACGTATCAAAGAACGCATTACTTACTAGTTAGTCAGAGCCAGAACCCTGCCCAAACCGCGCACGCCGTACCTATCCCGACTTGGCAGAGTAGCCAATGGGTAAAGCATGTAAATATGGGCTTTAACAAGTAAAACGCCCCCACCTCGAAAAACCCTTGATCCCAGACACAAGGGGCGTGGGCGGCCGGAAGAAGGATATGAGTGAACGAGAGGAAGAAATATAAGAGAAGTAAGGAAAATAAATAAAAAGAAAGAAGAGAGAAGAAGGACGGAAGAGATAGAAGAAAGAAAAGAAAGAAGTAAGAAGTAAGAAGTATGGAAGAAGGCAGAAGAATAAACAAGTAAGCAAAAGAGAAGAGGAAAACAAATACAAATACAAATACAAGTACAAAATAGTTGAATAACTAAGAATAGAAGAAGAAAAACTTGTTTCTCCCTTGACCAGCCCAAATCAAAGATATTGTTCGCCATATTCCTCATAGGTCCCGTTTACCCTAGTCGATATTTTTTCCCTCCAACGAAAAAAACCAGAATCCATAGAACGCAAAAAAGAAAGAAAGACGCATCCATCAAAAGCACAAAAGCGTCAACATCTCTGACGGTGGTTCCACACCAGCACGCACATTAGGTAGGTAGTCCAATTCAGCCTGGAACCCCCTCTCACGAGTCACCACCACCACTTCCACGTCTTTTCAAGCGACGGATTCGCCAACACATCGTCCACCCACCCCATACTCTCCCGATTATCATCCATAACACGCGCATATTCCAGCAGCAGACGCAGCACATAAACGGACATGTCCTCCTTGCGCAGCACCTTTTCAGCCCATTCTTTACCCTCCGTGGCGATCTTCTCCGCGGCGGCGTCGTGCGCGTTGCGGCCCTGGTATCCCAAAAAGTACTGCATGATGCCAAAGTAGTCCAGGAAGCGGCTGTCCATGGGGACAAAGTGCTTCCAGGGAACTAGGCGAGAGTCGTGCCACTCCCGAAAGATGGTCGCTTTGATGGGCAGGGATGTCGAGCGCAGGAAGCCGAGATAGCGGCCGGAGAAGGAATTCCCGTCAATGTCCGGCAGGAATTTGCTGTCAAACTGCTGGGTCATCTTGACGCCCTCGGTGGTTTGGAAGTAGAAATCTGTGTAGTTGCACTGGCCGTCCTGCGGGGGCGTGCACATGAGGTCGACGAAGCTCACGTCCGCAAACTCATCAACCCAATGGCCGAGCTTCTTCTCCTTTTGCGCCTCAACTCCGTAGTCTGCGTCGGGCAGGGCAAAGTTTTCGGGTTTGGCTCCGCCGGACTCGGCTCCGCTGATCTTGGTGCCGTTGTTGAGAGATACGAAGCGATGGCGCTGGAAGCCTCGCCAGTTGTTGGGGTAATTCTTACCGCCAGTGGCCACACCGCGCCAGATGGCTGTGTCTCTCTTGTTTCTCCACTCGATACCGTGGTCGTCTCCGCCGCCGAAACGCTCCTCTTCGTTCCAGTACATGGGCGCGGGTAGAAGGATCTCATTGTTGACGGTCAACTTGGAGCCGCCAAACATGGGGAAATACGTCTTGGTCGCCTTGGTGGACAAGGGATGGATCAGGATACCCTCGAGGCCCTGCATATCAGGTTGGTGACAAAGTTGAACCGCCATGGTGTAGTTGGAGACGTAGCCTTTGTATAGATGAGGCTGTGCGTATTGGTTGGTGATGTTGGGGGGATCCGCAAACGATGTCTGGAGGCTGGTCGTTCTTGCGAGACTGTCCGGGGTGCAGCCGCGACGAGCAATCTTCCAGAAGAATTCTGTGGGCTTGTTAGTTATTTTCTGCAAGAGGAGAAAAAGTGTCCTCGTATCGAGGACAATCATCACATTGTGATTGTGTCAAGAAGGACAAATCTAGATCACCAAGGGTGACGTACCATCTTCCTCCCAACGTTTCTTTGCGATGCGGCCAGCTAGAAATCCAGTCTTTGGTGCAGGCCATTGGCGAAATTCATTCTTCACGGTCTTCGCCTTGGGCAGCTTGACCGTCTTGGAAGCTTTCTCCATGTACCGGTTGATATCCTCCCAGGGCACCACAATTCGAGGCTCATCCATGGCATTCAGTGCGAGATCCATGTCTGGCAGCAAATGTTCCACAGTCCTCGTCATGTTGAGCCAGACTTTGGTCCAAAACCAGTCGCTTCCCGCCGTGGCCACACCATTACGAATGTTGATTGTCATCTCGAACTGGCTGGCTTCACGGCGCATGGGAGCCGGGTCGGCACCCCAGAAAGGCTCTATATCGTGGTAAATCTGATCGAAAAAGCTCTCAACGACCAGAGCATTGTGCGACTGGGCGAATTCGAACCACTTGTCGAAGTGAGGCGGGGGGTGTCTTCCACGTCGTTTACGATAGGCCTGCGCTGCCTCTTGTACGGTCTTGGACTCTTCAGACGTGAGAGCGGCAAATTCGCGCTGCGCATCGTATATCAATTTTTCGATAGGGTGGCGGCCTTCCGAATCCAACGAGGGCGCAGTCTGGTGAGAGACCGGCTGTTGGTCCGTCTTGTGATGTGTCTCGGGAGCTGACGGTGGTGATGATGGTGGTGACAGCTTTTTCGATGACTGTGACGAGGCCAGCTCATCTTTCTGCGACAAGTCAACGGCTGGTCCAGAGTCTGATGATCCAGAGTCTTTCGTTCGTCCGGTGTCAGGATGGCTCAACGTCGAGTCGATTCGAACCAAATTTGCGGAATTCTGGCGTAGCATCCAAAAGCCCGTTAATAGTATAAGGGCCAGAAGCCCATATCGAAGGAAGCCTGACGGCCGGCGAGGAAACGGCGCGGCGCCTAGCAAGTTTGGCATTGCTCGTCAAGGTGGCCACACCGGGCAGGCGAAGCAACCCTTTAGAAGGGGAGGAGAGAAAGGAGGTCCACTCGGCCGGTTAATCGAACTGTCGCAACAACCAAGGAGGGGCGGCGGCGGCGGCAATGACTCTGACGATCGTGTTTGCTCGGGAGTGGCACAGGGGCTGCTTTTTTGAAACCACGATGCGGCGAGAGGCGGCGGGAGGCGATCTCGTGGTTGTGGGAGTCGTTTCGCTCACGAGGGCATACGAAGATAGAGTGTGTCGAGTGTCGCGGACTGAGGCATGGACTTGCAGCTGGCAGCAAGTGACGGTATGGGCGACGTGATGAAACCAAGATGTCCTAAGGCGCATGCGAAGCCAGTTTGTCTTCGTAGTTTCGGCTTTGTTGACCGATGGTCGACGGCCAGGTCAGGCGAGGGGCTTGAAAAGGCCACTAAGGAAAGACTACTGCAACGCCCCGCGGGCACGGATCGAGGGGCAAATAACGGTTGACAAAACGGACAACAAACGGACGGATGGCAGGAACGATAACAGGAATAGATCAAGTCTGGTGGAGAGCACACACACGAGGACGCAAGGAGGCGGGGCGGCGTCAACGACGCTCTGCAGCCCAAGGGCGACGACAAAGGAAACGTGCACACACGAAGTCGTGTAAGATCTCAGATGACTGAGATGACGTGGTGTTGGAACTTGGCAGCACCAAGAAACAAACACATCTGCACGTCGGGGGGGACCCGCTAGTACAGGCCCAGGCGGAGCCATGTCCCGGGTCCAAGAGGCAGGAAGAGACGCCGCGTCACACCAGACAAAAGCCAACATCCTCATCTTCTTTGCTGACTGCTGGTCTTTCGTATGTATTACAGAGTGTGTTCGTATGTGTTACCAGACATTGCGATGCACTGCGCGCAGGCCATGCGCAGGGCAGTCCAAGAACAAGAAAAGGAAAAGAATAAACAAGGCTGCGTACCTGGTACGTACCCTACTCCGTAGAACAGAACGTCTGTGGCGCAAAGACCTTCCTGTCATTGGTCCATCGCTCGTCGTCCGTGTGGATCCAACAATATGGCAATCCTTACGGAGTATTCCTTCTTCATTCTCTTCTCGTCGCAAGTCAGGAAAGTGCCAGGATTCCGTATCATATTACGGAGTAGGTAGAGTATTGCTATTCGCGCGACTCTATTATTCTAATCGCGCGACTACTCCACTTTTCATCCCATAAATCTCCCTCATTCTAACCGGATTCGGCATCGGCGCTTTTTTTTTCTTCGGCCAGACGCCCCCCCGCCATCATTTCATTTCACAC
>SRPO01000192.1:0-46113 GCA_018360065.1 Claviceps pazoutovae
TTGTTGTTGTTGTTGTTGTTGTTGTTGTTGTTGTTGTTGTTGTTGTTGTTGTTGTTGTTGTTGTTGTTGTTGTTGTTGTTGTTGTTGTCGTAGTTGTCGTCCGACGTCTGGCCGTTGTCAGAATGAGCGTTGCACCCGTTCCTGCCGGGCGGGGCTTCCCCGTGCGCCAAGTGGGTGGGTGTTGTGCACTCATTACGCTGGGAAACGAGATATGTACGTATGTATACATACCTATCTCCTATCACAGGTCGGCTTATGTTGTAAAAGACCCCAATTGCGGTTGGTGAGAAACCGGACACCGAGCAAGCTGCGATTTCTTCCATCACAAAAAAAGAAGAAGAGAGAAAATCCGACAAACATGACCGTTCCAGCATTCCGTCATCGTACATCATTTTGATTAACGTCCCACGTCGCAGACCTTATCGTACACTATCTAAATTTTGTACCTACTGGCCTTTCTTCTCTTTCGCTTCCTGCGCCTTCTGTTTCCGCCTCTTGATCCAATTCCTAATCTCATTAATGGCTCCCAGCACGAGAGGTACGCCCGTGGGTCCGAGCAATGGCAGATAGACAGCAATTTTGTGCTCATCTGGAAAGTAGAGCTGGCCAACCATGCTCTTTTCAAAAAAGGCCCTTTCGGCCTCCTCTTCGGCAGTTTGCGCGTGCAGCAAGCCCTCTGTCCCGCCGAGATTGGCACAGGCTTGCTCTAAGTGCTGCAGCGAGCTTGACACTCCGTCTGCAACGGTCCGCGGGATCGATATCGATGGTAGACTGGGCGATAGGCGAGCCAAGGAGCCAAGTGAGGAGGCAGCTCGGAGAAGCAGGTCCATCGTGCGTATTCGAGCAAGAGTGGATAGCCGCAAGGGAAGGGAACCGGATTGCGGGGTACCCAAGAGGGTGAGAAGATGGCGACCGAACATGAGCATTGGGTGCTTGAGAGCTTTCGTCGGCACGTGGCTCTCGGCCGGCGGCATGTGCAGAAGATATACAGAGCCCCATTGAGGGATCATCCAGGATTGCGAGTTCTCGACTTCTGCGTCATTAGAACCGATGGTTTGGTTTCCAACAAATATGATGAAGTTAACCGTCGGCGCACCACCGATCGATGGTGAAAGGGGCCACTCCGCGGCATTGACAAATGAAGCCAGGTGTTCCTTGTTGAGAGTCTGAGACTGCACACCAGGCGTGGCATATAACTGGACTTGGGTGTCGATTGTGAAATTGTGAATCGGCCTTAGCACATCCAGCAGAGGTTTCATGTACTCGCTGATTGCAGTATCAATATCCCAAGTGTTTGGAAAGACACCGTCTGTGAACAAGGAAAAGCTCAGGTGATAGGTTGGTGCATAACGGAGGGCCCTCGTTGTTCGCTTGGAAAGCACGGCTGCAGTGTCCGCAGTCAAGCCCTGCGGTCGTGTTTTAGAAGACATGGAAGACGTGAAAAGAAGATAGGATATAATCGACTGTTCCTCCGCGAAAATTGTTTGCAGTTCGTTGGCTATATACGTAGCTAAAGGAGAAGAGGCGGCGTGTAAAGATGGAATGGAGTGTGGCGCATATGTCATGTCGAGAATGGGTGACTCTGGGCTTAAAGAGGCCGAGTTGGTTTGACCCGGCGAGAGGTTGATGGTGAGAGTCGATTCAGGATCGTACTGTTTGGCAATGGCGGAATTCATGTTCCAAGCCTGGTCGAGCTTGAGCCGCAGATGGTGGCCAGCGAAATCGTTGAGGTCGTCGAGGGCATGTTGTGTGAGGCGAGTGAGATGTTGAGCTTCTTGTTTAGCTATCGTATCGGCACGGATGGTTATCTGCAGAGGAAACGTTGGCCGACACGCCTATGGCCGGCCGTATTAGTTGTTTTCATCCTAGAATAAAGATGCCAAGGAGACATGAACCAGTTGCAGTCTTACTTTGCCATCAGCCCACTGCAGCATTCTCTCCAGCGGTAGATCTGCCCGATATATTGAGGTAGTTCGCCACCAGATTGGCAGCCCCAGAAAGAGCACAATAATCCAAAAGGAGAGGATAACATATGATCTTCGTCGCGTGTCGCTGGGCTTCTCTGGCGGAGGCTGTTTGGGTGAAGCAGGCGCTTCTGATGGCGGTGGAGGTGCCACTACCTCAGTCGACGACGATGCCATGATGGCGAGCGAGTGGCGGACAAGGAAGCTGTCCTCTGGTGTTCGAAGACGCCGTGACAGGCTCTGGATGCTACAAATGGCCGCGAACGATGGGGGCGCGCAGTCGACCTGAATTGTTCGCTGACCGGTTGTTGTGCACTGCAGCTGTCTCTTGCTTTCACTCGGAAGATTGCTTGAGGACAAGGCATTCATGAGCCTGGCGTATACGAGGTTGCCTATAGAATGACATTCGGAGTGAATGCTCGTCCGGAACGCGCACTTGCTGTTGCTGCTACTGCTGCTTGTTGTTGCTACTATTTGCTGGTGTTGTTGTCGGACCGGGCGGCGTCACTAGAAGCTCTCGTGAGTCGTGGCTCGTGAAGTTCGTGGCATCAACGGGGCCGTCGGGGTCCGGGGAGCAAGGCTGAGTGGAGTCCGAGCTGCTTTGCCGGAGCGCATGTGGCGCAGCCGAGCGGCTCGTTGACACGCCCCATCTCCATCACCCCATCACGTGCGATCGACATGAATGATGTAGGTGTGTACATACCTACATAGGTAAGTACATATGTGCAACAACAGCGACGTAGTAAAAAACTGATTTAAACGATACTCGCATAAACGATAATTTTGGAGATTTTGATTGGTTTTGTTCGGGAATAACGATAAACCTCGCTATAGTGATAGTGATAGCAGTTGCCCAAAAATTGGCTGATATCGTTCAAACGAGGTCAGAAAACCCAAAATTCGCCCCATAATTTTCCCTTTCCTCACATAAATCTCGCATGGGAGTGACGGGACACCGGTCTCAATGAGTCAATTCAGGACAAAACAACGGCCTTTCTTACCACCTCAACGCCAGCCATTGATCCTCTTCGTTTGAATGGTATATATAATGTAAATTTAGAGCCATGAACGAGAGAAAATCACACATATATGTCGAATTTCAACGTTATGATGAGGTTCACCACTACGTGACTATATATATGTTCAGCGTTAGGCTTGTGGATATGTGTTCCATGCATTGTCTTTTGCATTCGCAGCGTTCTGTGAGGAACGCATAACCACCCGTTCCGCCCAAAAGGTCAAGTGACCAAGTTGCACGTATGCAGCTTGATCATGGTTATATAGTGCATTGCCAGTCCCTGCCCGTACAGGTCGTGACACGTTCCATGTAGGCAAAGGGCCTGCAGGGCCAATGCTCTGACCCTTCTCAATTATACAACCACTTCTACTCAAAATGAACCTGCATCTCCATGGCCAACAACATCTTTATCATACATTCTATGTTCTGTTGTTGTTGTTGTTGTTGTGTATTTTACACCACTGCGTCCCAGTTTTGGGCATACTAGGGTGTGCAGGGCTAATCTCGGGTTCTTCTAAATACATTCAAGCCAGTTTTCCCCAAAGAATATCCTACATCTCGGTCGCCAACGGCAGTTGTTTTCGGTGTGGGTTCAGGCGTCAGCGCCTTCCACCACGTGTGCTCGCGTGGGCACAAGTTGTGTCGTTAAAAGCGGAATTTTGCCAGAGGCACGGCTCCGCTACCAGAATTTCAGAAAGGTCTAGGTGACCAAGATGAGAGCGGCGTGCTGAACTCTCCGAAAGCACGCCGGTTGAAAACTCGAGGTGGGCAAACGCCGGTTTGATGGTGTCGTGGCTGGGAAGGGGGGACGATGCCGCGGTCGTTGTCGATGTTGCTTGGATTTCATTTACGACCTTGAACCAGCAGGACGGTAGATGAACAGGCGCCGTCGACGTCGGCGTCGACATCGAATGAAGTGGTGGTGCTGAGGGCGGCATTTTCGAGTTTTCCATTCGGAGGTGGACTGCTGTTAGGGCTACAGCAGGTTATACAGCCAAATCATAACAGAAGTGGGCGGACGTGGTCCGTGCACTGTTGCCGAGAAAATTGTGTAAAGGAGAGAGTTGACATTCTATGTTCCCATGACACAGTGTTTCCATATAGGGTACGCATCACGTGACGAATTTTGAGCCACGTGACCTACCTTGAGTCAACGATACCTCGGTTTAACGATGGCCGCGAGGCCCATTAGGAGGAATCGTTTGAACCAGGTTCTACTCCGTACTGTGCTCTGTATGTACCTCAATTGGACTGCTAGGGGTCAATTTGGCTTTTCACGGCGCAAATCTACTCCGTAGAGCCTCTTCGATCTTATATCCAATGCACCCCATGAGAACGAAATTGGATGCATGGTACTTCGGGGTTCATCTTCGTTTTCTTCCATTTCTTTCAACTTCCTTTTTTTCCGTTCATTATCTCGTTTCCCTTCATTCGCTCATCTTTCTCTTGCTCTTTCTTGTGTTTCTTGTGTTTCTTCTTTCTCTTCTTTCTCTCCTCTCTCTCAGTAACATGTTTTGGATTGGTTGGACAAACGGCATGGATCCGAGAGCGCCTTGGCGTCGCACCTTCCGTGTGAGAGAGAGACATGCGCGGGCAATTTATTAGCAAGACCACCCCGTGCGATTGCCCTCTCCGTAGATTGTGCATTGGAATTTGGGAGTGACTAGGTACTTCCCTCCGTAGACAAAAGCCATCAGCCATCATCAGCCATCACCCAAGCAAGCAAGCCATCTTGATTCTTGAACCACATATTAACCTTGAAGGACGTACTCCGTACGACCAACAAGAGTTGGTTCGTACACTCCGAACCTCCACCAGCTTGCAGGGGCTTGCGACGTCAATCTTCAACATTACCAACGTGGCGGGCCGAGGCACCTGTTCCTCGACCGAGTTACCTACTACATGCATACATACATACATACGTGATGGTGCCAGCCAAAAAGGCGGTGCTGCGCCTGGCTGAACCAAGGGATCTGGATCTCAAGTGCATCCCCTCCTTCCGATGGTCCAACCGCTGATGACGGGACAGGATCAACGGCCATTGATTACTCCGGCCCAAGCAGCAAAAGTTTGCAAAGCTCAGCTTCTCTGGTAGCGGCTCCTGTGTGCTCACTGCTGCGTTTCGCCAGTGGCCACATGGCCGGAGTCACGACATTTACTCGCTCGTGGCGGACTGCGTAGTACTGCAATACGTTGAGCCACCAGCTTTTATCCGGGGGCCCTAGCAGTTACTCTGGTGTAAAGATCGACAGCTCTGAGCTAGGTACCTAGCAACTGCTAATGGTGGCGAGAGCAACATCCCCAGACCCTCTTTCTGACTGATGAGGTGCTTCATCACGACAATTCGTGGTGCCCTCGGATGGGCGCCGGCGGTTTCCCTCACCCTCAAAAATGCACACTGCCGTCAAATCCACGAAACTTGTCCACTTGGTCCACCTGTCTCACTCGCCGTAATACATAGAGTCCGAGTTCTCAACTCCTGACGACCGACCCAGGGAGAGTTAGGTGCCAAAGGCGGTCCACTAAATCGATTCGCACAGCAAATGTTATCCCGCCACGCGCTTTGGCTAGCATCATGGCGCCGCCTTGACCAACAAAACAAAACCGGACAAAGCGACGCAAACCTGTGTGTGGGCTCTCCGATGCCGAAATGATCAATTCTCAAAGGACGCAAGGAAGCAGCTTACAATTCACAGACTTAGGAACAGGTACATTCCTTAGATCCGTCTCTACGAGCGACGGATGTGCCGACGATTGCACAGGGCTATCACTCAGCTTCCGCCTCGGCTCGCGAAAGCGTTCTGAACCAAGATTCCATTAAACGTTCCACTTACGCCGGGGCCTTTTGCTGCTGTGTTCGGAATTATATCAAAGCGTCTATTTCCTGCAATTCTTGGCGCTGAAGTGGCCCTTTGTCATATTGCCTTGAACCACATTGTCTTGAGCCGTATTGCGCACAGCCCCTCGCCTTAGCTAGCAAGCTGTCGATAAGAAGTTTCATTCTCAACTCCTCTTCCATCTCGTATACACCGCCTAGGCCCATATCTCTGTGCTAGTTTCTGTGCATTTCGACATGGCTCGTAAGTTTTGAGGAAAATCTCCAGTGGTGCCCTAAGTCGACCAAGGGCAGCTTACAAGAGTACGATGCAGAATACTGATCGAGAAGTAATAGTTTCTCTGGTCGTGACGGCCCCGGCGACCGCTGCAGCGCTGGCCTATCTCAACGCCAGGACTTCTTTCTGGTACGATTGCATGCTTCTCAAATCATCTCTTAAAGTAGCGAGCCGCGTACTTCTTCGCCAACACAATGGCCGTCTCTCTACCTTCTACATTTTTGAAGAACGAGCCAAGCATCCGTCGACAGCCCACAAAGATCTGCTTATATTTGAAGGGCGTAAACTGAGCTACGCTCAAGTATATGACAAGGCTCTTCGTTACGGATCATGGATGCGCACTGCACTCAATATCAAACCCAACGATGTAGTGGCCATGGATTTCGAGAATTCAGATACATTCATCTTCGTGTGGTTAGGGTTGTGGAGCATTGGCGCGAAGCCAGCTTTCATCAACTACCATTTGACGGGCAAGCCGTTGTCGCATTGCATCGGCGTTGCCAAGTCCAAGATTTGTTTGATTGACCCCACCGTCGCCGGCAATTTCACAGACGAAGTGCGAAACGAACTCAGTCACGTCCAATTTGTACTTTTAACCCACGACGTGAGACTCCAGGTAGATGCCACTGCTCCAGAGAGAGTCCCAGATTCGGACCTGTTCGAGGATGACATGTCCAATTTAGCCATTTTGATCTACACATCTGGGACTACAGGCTCACCCAAACCAGCCGTTGTCTCCTGGGCCAAGGTTATCGCTGGAGGTACCTTCTCGGAAACACTGTTAGCTCGCGGGGGAAATGATATCATATACACCGTACGTACTCTTCAAACATCCAGGATCGCTGCTAATCCAACCACTGTTTAACAATCTACAATCCGAATGATCAATCTCTCATCTCCCTCTTTTTCATAGTCGATGCCTCTCTACCACTCTGCAGCTTCCTTGCTTTCCTTCTGCTCCACCATATTGGCTGGTAGCACGCAGGCAATAGGGCGCAAGTTCTCCACTAAGGTGTTCTGGATGGAAGTCAGGCAAAGCAATGCGACGATCATTCAGTATGTTGGCGAGACCTTGCGTTATCTACTGGCAGCACCTCCCCAGCATGATCCTGTCACCGGCAAATGCATGGACAAGAAGCACAAGGTTACAGCGGCCTTTGGCAACGGTCTTCGTCCCGATATATGGAATGGATTCAAGGAACGATTCGGCATCGATACCGTCCTGGAATTTTATGGTGCCACTGAAGGCCCGTTTAGCTTGTGGAACCTCAGTCGCAATGATCATGCAGCTGGTGCTGTCGGCCGCAGTGGACTTTTGTACGGTGGTTTGCAATCGTTGAGTCTTGCCGTCGTCAAACTGGACTGGGTAACGCATCTACCAACAAGGGATCCAAAGACAGGCTTCTGCATCAAAGTGACTGCTGGCCACCCAGGCGAACTAATCAGCAGGCTTGATTCACAGAACATCCACAGACGATTCCAAGGGTACTATGGGAACAAAGACGCAACGTCTTCCAAGATCATACGGGACGTATTCAGAAAAGGGGATGCGTGGTTCCGCTCAGGGGATGTAATAC
Organism: Claviceps pazoutovae; assembly: GCA_018360065.1. Taxonomy (NCBI): domain Eukaryota; kingdom Fungi; phylum Ascomycota; class Sordariomycetes; order Hypocreales; family Clavicipitaceae; genus Claviceps; species Claviceps pazoutovae. The sequence continues at coordinate 7,673 of SRPO01000192.1, forward strand.
GCTGGGATGCAGATGGCCGCATGTATTTCATGGATCGCATCGGCGACACTTACCGCTGGAAGTCGGAGAACGTGTCCACCGTCGAGGTCAGTGAAGCAGTCGGTCGTCACCCCTCCGTCCGCGAAGCCAACGTCTACGGCGTCGCCCTACCCCACCATGACGGCCGAGCCGGCTGCGTCGCCATCACATTCGACGCTAAACCCAACGAGAACGTCCTTCGCAGTCTAGCAGGACACGTCAGATCGACCCTGCCACGGTATGCCCAGCCCATTTTCCTCCGCGTTTTGAAAGAAGTTGGCGGCGCCACCCAAACGACTGGCACCATGAAGCAGCAGAAGCACGTCTTGCGCCTCGCCGGCGTCAAACCAGGCAATCCGCATGCCGAGGGAGAGCTGTTTTGGCTCAAGGGAGACACTTACGTGCCATTCCGAGACCGAGAATGGCAGGAACTCGAGGGTGGCCGCGTAAAGCTATGAACAGCTTTCTGTTTTTCTCTTTCCCCCCTTCATCCCATCTTACCTTTTCTCTCTTCAAGCACCACATGCGTAACGGTCTGGTAAGTATCTAATCTAATCTAAGCCCGGGCGTATCATGTTCGTGCTCTAATTTTCCAAATGATGTGCTATGCTGCAATGCTTCAAACGATAATGGAAACACATGACTACAGTTGTTCTTTTTTTCAAATCTTTGGTTATACGGCTTGCGAATCCAAGTCTTCGCATTCTGATGAAATGCATGTTCAAGGCGTTGTGTAGACCACAATATTCGTTACGAACATGAGGGTCTGCTCGACTTCGACTTCTTTAAGACAAATTCAGGTTGTCCAATAATTGTCTGGTGAACTCACCATATTACTATAATTTGACAACGAATTCACATTTCTATCCTCTGTTTATGGTCTAAGGATTTGAAGACGAAACGTCATACTAATTTTGCCGCCAATGAACCTATAAACAACATCTAGCACATTCCTGTCCTGGTTGTTATTGTTACATCCCCGAGCTTGTCTCTTGTATAGATCTTAAACCTTTACACATGGCCCTACTCACACGACTGGCTCGACATTACGACCCAACTATTCGTTTAAAACATCACGGCCTTCGTATTGCCGTATTGGCCATTGATGAAACCTTGCCAGTTTGTGAGACCGGCGACTTGGTTGGGCGGTTTCATGGCGACAAGCAGCCCTTTTCAACCGCAAAAAGACATTAACTCTATGAACCATCCCATATTATCAGGAGTCAGCTATGCCCAGACCAACGCGTTGACCCCCACCTCCTTGCTGCATCAATGAAAAAGGCGAGTCCGTAGAGTCGCCCATTCGTGGCATACTGTCCATACCCATGCCCGTGCCGTTTCTTTCCCGCATTCGCCGTCCTTCCATTAAGCCACGAAGACCACGCTTCTGCAAGCCAATGACGCTACTTCGCTCTCCGGTCCAAACAAAGCTTTTGTCGGCGTCACTCGCTCCTAGTTCAACGCTCCAGTCAGACTCGCTGATGCTGGTCGAAGCCGAAATCTCACCGCTCAGCGGACGGCCAGGTTTTGACATGTTGGTGTTTATACTGAGGCCTGTTGCTACGGCGGCCAGATCTGCGGACGACCCATTCGCAGTTGTCCCGCCTATGGAGAAGTCAGAGACTGATGTAGGTGACCCTACGGGATCAGACATGCTGATGAAGAAATTCGGGTTCAAAGAGCCATCTATGCCACGTCCACCCCCAGCAGCCATGGCTGTGGCGTTGAAAATAGCAGCTGCGTTGCGACTGTCGAGAAGTCCATGTAGGCGCTCAATCACGGCCTCCAAAAGACCATCAACGCGATAAGGGCGCGATATCTGCAATAAGGAGCACAGAATCTGAGGTGTGCAGAGAGGTGATGTTGGGGCAGGCAGCGAGCTCTTGTACAAGAAGTGAAGCAGAGCCTGCACAGTCAAGTACGTGTGAGGAAGATACAGACATCTCGGTCTTAAATTGGGCGGTAGGGATCGAGGTGTAGGGGCTGCATTGAGTTGGCCATCACCTTGTCCAGATGCCGCATCGCTCAAGGAATTCCCGACACTACCAGACATGCCAGTAGTTGTACTTGAGCCTGGTCCGCCATTTGATGTCGACAGCACGCTAGCACCACTCGACGAAGGCGGTAATTGGTTTCCGTCCTTGGAATTTGACATCATAGTCGATGCAGATGTACGCGGAAGTCTGTTTGAGAAGCCTGATCTGAGCGTCGCCGCATCACTCCCATCGTCAATTGCGGTGCCTTCGCGCAGCAGCTGGACAAAATATGGACCCCATCTTCGAGAGACGATTCGCGAATTCACCGGGATTCTCTCGCCACCGATACATAAGATATCCATGTCAGCCAGCTCTCGCATCGCAAGGGCTTTATCTCCTAGCTCTTCGCTGGCTTTCGAGTGACAGCGTCCAGCAGCCGTGTAGCCTGCTTTCCGTGTGAGACTTAAACCAGGACTGGAGAAAGGGCTGCTCGCAGAAACGAAGCCTGACATTGGGCTTGTTTTGCGCGGGTTATCGTAGAATCCAAAAGCCTCCAGTTCCACCGTGCAGACATTGGTGAAATTGATTCGTCGGTGGTTGTAGTCATCAACAAGACTGCGTTTCCGACTGCCCAGGATCACGAAGGCGTTCCGCCGGTTCCATAGCACGCCGCGATTCCAACTGCCTTGACCGAAAACACCACCTCCTGCATCAATGCGACTCCAGACGAGTGTTCGAAGGTCGAGAGCCCACAAAGCATACTCCTGCTTTGACGAGGTGAGATATGTTCCACTGACAAGCAAGTGAGAATCAATTACGCCGCCGTTGGGAAATCGGAGTCCTGGCGGGGTTTGCATTCCTGCCATAGGTTTCTCAGTCAATGTGCCATCCGACGACCGGATTTGTAGCTCCAATTTCACATCCAAGAAATTGTAGTTGGAGTATATCAGCATTGATGAGCCAGTCTCACGGGACTCTTGGCCTGTGCCACCGGCATCACCTCGATGACTGCTATCCGAACATGCCTTGACAATGTTTGCAGACACAGAGGTAGGCAGAGGGGCAGCGACGCTACGATATGCACCACAGCTTTTCCCTAGCGGTTGCGTTGACGTCCATTTCAGACTGCGAAGATTGAAAACACTAATCTGTTCAATATAATGATTCGCGCCATCTTGCCCTCCCACAATTATCATTTCTGCGCCGCCAGACCCGTCAATATTGATACCAATTCGACCTTCATTCGGGTTGGTAGATGGCATATTGTGTTGTAGAGCTGCTAATGGTGCACGACTTGAGGAGAAGGAAGTTGCAGAAGGCAGAATGCAAGCGCAATGTGCGTAACGACCTTGAGGCGCATCCTGAGCTGGTACGTAGGTCCATTTTCGAGATCCAACATCGTAAATATATATGTCGGACATGACAGTGACTTCTGCTTGTTGCTCCTCCTCCGCTGTCGATGCTGCCTGACTGGTAGTGATCGCAGGTGACATGCCGCCATAGCAAACCATCTTCGTATCCCCCAAAGCGCACATAGAGTGAAAGTACCGTGGAGGAGGAACATCTCCGCCCGTCTGTAGTTTGGTCCAATGACGTGATATCAGGTCCAATTCATAGAGATCTGATGTTAAGGGCGCAGGGCGACTCCGTGACAAAATCCGGCCACCAAACACATATAGTTTATCTCCAAGAATGGTAGTAGTAGCACCAACGAGCGGTGGTGGCTCACGACCTGTTGTACGATGCACATTGCACATTAATCCTGACAAGTGTGATGAGCCTTGTGTGGCAATGCCAGCTGTTGAGCCAGTTGCTCCTTCTCCTTGATCGATGGCCGGCGGTGGTGTAGCCGACTCAGGGCCAGTGCTTCGAGGTGTCAAGCCGTCTCTGTCGCCGTCGTCGTCGTCTTCATCGTCTTCGTCGTCGTATGTTTCTTGTCGAACCGAGCTCGCCAAGTTACTCATACTGCTCATTACATCTTGCATGTACTGGTCCTGGTTACCATACAACTGCTCTTCAGCAGCGGAGCTTGACGACTCCATTGTGCTTGAATTACCGTCCATATTCAATTCTATCGACCGTGTGTGCAGCTCCTCACCAGACTGGTGTCCACCAATGGCGGGCCTGCCAATTTCTGGGGAGGTCGAGTAGCTCGATCCGGACGGCGCTTGAGGAAGAGGTTTTATGAGGCTGTGTCTCAAGCCTACTCTTGTCGCAGAAGTAGGGCTCGTTGTAGGAGAGACCGAGGTGCAGCCATGCGACGACGGCTGATCTGTTGAGCCGCGGCTAGTCTTATTGGGATTCAAGCGGGAGATGAGGCCACTCTTCAAGCTGCTTATTGATGGATATCGTAATATCTTTTTCGTTGGCGAGCTTGGTGTATCGTCTCGGTTCGATTTCGATGAACCATCCAAGATATCGCGGGATGGTACCGTTTCGTGTCGTTCGTCAACGCTAGGCTCTGGCGATGAGGGAAGGTGGTGTTCTGCGCGGGAGGGGGCACCTCTCTGCGAGCCGGTCAGTTCCAAGCTGGGCATGGTCACAATTCGTTCTGCCTTAGCAGCACGTATTACTTGTTGGGGCAAAGGGATCGCAATCGTCTGCAACGTGGAATATGGAAAAGAGAAGGGAGTGGAATTCGAATTTGCAAACACGATCGTTGCAGCTGTCAATATCTCTCTCGCCGCTGTAGAGGCAGAGCCCGTCTTCCCAAGTGATTGGAGTCTCGTGGCATCGCCTCACATTGCGCGGTCTTTCAAGAATCGGATGTACGAGGTGAAGAACGAGCAGATGCTAGATAGACGAGAAGTAACACAGCCTGAAGAAGACGTTCAATGGCAATAAGCCCATGGGACGAAAAGAGACAGACCGGGCTACCAAACTCAAAGCCAGCACTAGCAACTTTGGCGACGTCGATGAGGTGTACTGCTTGACAGCGCAATAGATTCGTACAAGGAGACTAATTCTCCGGGTAGAATATCATGAAGTACGTCAAGACTTGCAGAGAGCATGTAACGGGATAATAAGTTTCGCGATGATAATGAAATATGATGAGTGTCGAGCTTGGCCGATCATGGCATGCTCGCCGCGACGATAATGCCAACGCTGTGGGGAAACTGGAAGGTGCACAATAAGAACGGGGGAATGGCGGGCATGGCCGATCATAGCAACAAATTGTTCCAATGAGAAGTCGGCCACGAAAGAATGAAGAATGTTCAATGTGTAATTGGATCAAGAGAACCAACGGCAGAGCCAAGTCGACTTCGAAGCAGACACAGACAAGCTAGTCTGGGACTCTAAATCGCCCGAAGCTTTCTGCTGTCCGCTTGGCTGCTGGTGCTGCGGGCCCCCGTTCTTGTTGCAGTGAGAAAGAAACGGTACTTACAGTTCATGAAATCAGAAGTCCTCGGCAAGTTGGGCTTCTTCGACAGGACACACACCGATGTTTGTCGACGAGCCAACGGACGGAGAGAATGTAAAGAGGAGTTGCGAGTGAACTGGCGAGAAGTTGAAAGGCCGTGCTGATACCTAGATGGCCGCCTTGGTCGTTGGAGCTATGTACGGAGTATGTACCAGGGGCAAGCAAACGTGGGTATGTATTCGTCCGAGAACGGGACCTTAGAACCGGGGTTCTCCTCTCTACGGAGTAGGTACTAGGGACCTAACTGTACCCAACGGGTGGAGAGAACGTCAGCGATTGACTGGGTCCGTTTTGCACTTGGCAGCCTTGGAAGTTGGGCGGCCCCAATGTGCTCGGGTGCGTCTACGGCGTACGCGACTCACTTATCATTTTTCTGGTCCACAGCAATAGTCGTCAAACTATCCAGCGTTTAATGCTTCCACCCAGAAGTGCTGAATTGTTGGCAACATGCCATGCGCACGGCAAGTGTCTACCAGCATGAGATAGGTCGCCCGGGCGAGAGAATTCTGGCTGAGATTTGTGGCGGCGACGAGGTGGCAGTTACGCTCTATTTTTCCTCTTCATGTTTCCTATCCTCAGTCAATACACACATACATTCTTCGCTCAAGTGTGGCCCATGCTAATTTCTGTGTTAAGCATAACAAGGAAAATCACTCAACCTGATCAACTCCATCGGGACAATCTCTAAACATTCCAGTTTTCCCCTATGGCATGAGCGCGCGACGACGTGCCCTTATCGAAAAATGTGAGACGACGGAGCTGAAATCCCTACCAGCGACCCGAGAGAATGCGTTCGCTCAAACCTTCGAGACAATGGTACTAGCGTCATTCGCGATAGCTGGGAATTTCCTATTCCGAGAAACATCACGAAAGAGGAAACGATGACAGAGAGGGGTCGCTGCTGTCATTGCCGATGATTCACATCCGAAGTGAGATCCCCGGGAGACGCTCTAGAAGAGCCAATAACCCGGTTGCCAGAGTGACAAGATGAAGCCGGGATGAAACCATTGAACGACTGAGGTACCGGTCTGGGTGGAAGAAAAGAACAGGCCGAGGCAGAAGTTTTCGACAATTCGAGATGCGCGACTCGGCGAGCGCTTATTCAACGGAAAACCGGACGAATGTGGTGTCATGTGATGTGTTTTGACGAAACATCGGAACGGGCTGCGGAAGGGTTCATACATTCTTATGATGCGAGGCCAACCACAGGTCTTTCGCGGCTGATCTTCATGTTTCTGGAAAGGCAGAACTAGCACATCGAAGTGATGGCGGATCAGGCCAGCGGAAGGTTCAATGAAGGTACTGCCAGAATCTGAGGAAGGATCGCCAAGTACCCCAAGCTAGGTTGAAGGCCGATCGGAAAGTTGGGAATCTCGTGCTGTCATCCTCAGATTTTGGAATTCTGGTGAGCTATGTTCTCTTCTGGAATTGATTGAGTTCCGTCCTACCTTGATTCGGATAAGGGTACACAGCTCACCAGAAATTCCAAGATCTGCGGAAGATCAGCGCAGGATTCCTAACTTACCAATCGGGCTTCTACGATTTGGCCTAGGCTATTGGCATACTGCGGGAGTCTTGAAAGAATGCAAACAATAAGTTACTCCTGGACTGTGCCGGGGGCAAGCAATTTCCCGACAGGCTTGCGTTGGAGCATGTCACCTTAGAGGCCCTGATGAGAAACGCGGGTCAACAAGGCATAGAGTCCCCAGAGGTGAGAGCTCTGTTGACCTTGGCGGTTTCTCGATTGGCGGCTTCAAATTTTCCTTGTTCTGGGTATATCGATCTTGGGAGCCTTGTTTCTTACAAGTCCAGTTGGCATCCGCGGAACCTTCAGCTGTCTGTGCAGGCTTCTCCATTTCGTCTTTCTAAATCCTCGGTCACTTCAGAACCCTTTCTTCGCTTTCAGTTACCCGTTAGCCTGGTCCGTATACTTGATTGTGCTGGCTCTGCCTTTTCACCGTGACTTGGAGATCGGTCGCGAAACTTGCCAGCGAGAATGGCATGCGTGAATGCATCAAAATATCCCGCTAACGGTTCTGGTAATACGTCAAACTGCGCACATTACACCCTCGTGACTCTGGCTCGGCCTCCTATCGAACCAGTGTCGGGGGGAAAAGAGGGCACAAAGAGACTGACAGGATGAGGCTTGGCCTGCTATCCTAGAAAGGCAGGCTGGTTGTCCCGGACGGCTGAGTCCTCGGACACGACCAACAGCTGAAGTGCACCTGCTGAAGCCGGCAGCATATTCAGACAGGATCAAGCTCGTGGATATACAGAAGGACCAGTACTGGTGGCTGAGGATGTAGGCAAACGTGGCAAAACAAATCGCCAATTGCCACACGTGCCATCGATCGAAGGTCCGGAGGGTCACACGGCAGGCTCTTGAAGCCGCGGGGTGCCTGACCGCCCGCGGCCGTGTTCATGGACCGAATCTCGTGCAAAAGGACCCTAACGCAGCCGAGATCGCGAGGCTATTCGATAATATGTGTAGGCATACATCGGATCGAGGGTCGCAGTTTGTATCAGAAATCTGGGACGGATTATGCAAGGTCTTGTGCACCAGAGACTAGGCACCTATGAGCAAGTGTCTGACGCAACGGCTGACGCCGATGGTCAATCACATGCAAGATGAATGCCCGGAAATCCTCCCATTCGCTGATCTGGCACAACCTGCTTTGCCACACAAGTCAATAGGGATGGCTTCCTTTATTAACAGAGAGGAGGTACGACCACTGACGAGTGAGTTACTATCTAAGAACACCCAGAAACTCGATTTGTCGTCCAGCGGCACCACACGGCACTAAGCGCACACGCGAAATGAATCCATATGACGTGAAAAATTGCAAGGGAGAACACAGAACGCCAGCAGCGGCAGGAGGACTCAACAGACCGAACGGGATGGGAAACTGACTTTGACGTGGGCGACTCCGTGTATGTGGACCGAAGAAAAGGGACAACGGGCCGACCGAGCGAGGATCGATCAATAGTAGTAGTCTGTGGGCAGGACCATGTGAAGATTCCGAAGGGAGAGGAAACACGTGCGAATTTGAGTTGCCAGCGGTTGAGGTCCTTCGACGATCACAGGATATGGGCTTGGCGCTTCCCGTATAGCGCTGTTCTTCGTTTCCACCCTATCTGTTCCCGACTTGACTATCGACAAGATACTGCGATGACAAGCAAGAAGAAAAAGAGAAAGAAAGAAACGCAGTGATTGCGTGACCGGAGAAGAGGCGCCTGGGAGACAGTCCGCGCCATGCGACAACGACGCATCAATATGCGTCAAAACATTGCTTACAATTGTCGACAAGATGTGCATGAATACATGAAAGTCTTCGACATTCGAAAACGCATCGACATGTGTGACCAAAGGGGCGGCGCGTCGTCCTTAATCAAAGAACAAAACAAAACAAAGCAAAACCAACTTATTTTTTTTTAACTGTCGCAAAGCTGTGTACAACTACGCAAGAGTTTTCGACACATTTCGTGCGGTCCTGAGGGGACGCATTTGACTGTTCCTCGCTGGGGGCGAGGTTTCTGAATGTATATACAGAATGTCATGAAAAAATTTGGGCTTGCAACGGGTAACTCATCACCGTTTCTTTGGCTCCCCAAAAGCAGAGGTCCCTGCTGATTAGAAGACCGGAATCTTCAACTGGCTCACGAAATGCACAAGGCCGGACATGGTGTTGACGACAAATCGTCTCTGTGGTGTGAGTAGTCGAAAAAAGAGATTCGCGCGCAAATTATGAAACATTTTTGGAGGTGTTTTTCTGGATCACAGGATCTTTGGAACAGTTTCGGCGGCAGGGCATCAGACGAACTCTCGACTGATCTGAAGCTCGTCCTTCAAGTGAAGGGATACAGTGATGTCTCTTGCCGAGATCATGTGATCATGCTGCGATCCTTTGGCATTCAAAGGAACAGTCTCTCGTCGCCCTCAGCTCTACGGAGGCTGTATTTATCCCCAACTCAGTCGAAGAACTTTGGCATGTCTTAGCGACGGCCTCCTTTGCTCTCCATGGACAGCCAGAATGCGAGGGCCAATGACGAAACACAAGGGTCGCACCCGACACGTGGATATGCCAAAGACCACGCAAAATTATTCCCATATGAAGCGAATTGAAACGGCAAGATGATCGCGGGCGGGATGACAAATGGTCTCGGGCATGTTGACTTCGCATAAAAATGAATTTATATCAGTATGTTGAAGTGACGCGCGAAAGATCAATTCGGCGGATGAGCTAGTTTTTTCTATGAATTTGACGGGATCTGCAGCCTCACGGTTGGCCCAGATGTACAGCCGGGGTACCTATGTTACACCTGCGGCCAAGGCCTCTTACCCCCTATCACCATCATCATTCTTACCACTGTCTCGCAGAGGCCTTGCCAGAAGTTGCCACAGAGGGGCTTTCTGAACTCGGCGGCCGTCGCTAATAACCTGCCGCCACCACGGGGCCCATTCTGAACGGGAACAATTCCGAGTGTAGTGACGTCATAACGCGGTGACAAGTTTTCGGCTTCTCTCCAACGGGTTTCCAAACCAGCGTCATGGATATGTACCTAGTCCCATCTCTGTCGGTCTTTGTCGGCTTCGCTGAATATGGCCGCGGTACGGTGCCGGCAGGCTCCTTGTCGGACTTGGCAGCCCCAATGCGCCTGGTATTTGTGAGGAATCGGATACCCCTTACCGACCCGACCAAAAGGTCAGAACACTAAGCTGATGAGAACCAGCTTAGTGCGGGATACATAGGTACAGTGCAACGGACAGAGCGGTCGCGTAACCGTCACAGTATTCATAGAGAAGCCCGTTCCCGTGCCATTCAAGCTTGGGCTCATCGTTACGCTTTTGTTTTGCTTCGCTTGCTGCCATCGCTGGTTGCCCATATAATGCACTCTGGTTATGTCAGAAAAAGAGCACGATGATCGAAACCAGGCCTCCATTCTGGCCGCTACCGAGGCTGCGACAGACAATATCGACAATCGCCACGATGATGGATCGTCGATAGATGCCAGCCGTGATGATAACCTCGACTCGGGCGACGAATCTAAGCCCGACGAGCTCGATGGTCATCGCCCTACGCTACGAGAGATGCGATCTCGGTCTTGCCACTTGAGTAGGAATAGAAGTAGAAACACAAGATGGCTCGCAGAATCATCCGCTACAACCACGGGCAGTCTTTCGCGGGTAATAAGTCGGCGAGATGCTGTCCTCTCGAGGGTCCGATCGCGTCCCATTCCTCAATTTACACACCCTCTCGCCCATGTGTCTACCAGCGAGGCCGAGCTCGTCGATTTTGAAGGACCGAACGACCCCTACCACCCGCTGAACTGGGAGACACATAAAAAAGTTTCTACGACATTGCTCTACGGCTTAGTGACCATGACCGCGACCTGGGCATCATCAGCTTATTCCGCGGCCAATGTGCAAATCGCAGAGGAGTTTGGCGTCGGCACACAGGTCGCTATACTGGGCACGACTTTATTCCTGTTTGGATTTGGCATCGGCCCGCTGCTGTGGGCGCCATTGAGCGAGGTATTTGGGCGCAGACTGGCTGTCATGGTGCCCATGTTTGTGGCAATCTGCTTCAGTTTCGGGAGTGCTACGGCAAAGGACTTCCAGACCCTGATTCTGACTCGGTTTTTCGGTGCCTTCTTCGCATCCGCGCCCGTGACGAACACCGGGGGTGTGCTAGGAGACTTGTATACTCCGGCATGGAGAGGTATTGCCATGGCGGGATATGCCATGGCTGTTGTTGGCGGACCAGCGCTCGGTGAGCCCACTTCACATATCGTGTGCTGAAAGACAAGAGAACGGAATGCAATTCCTCTGAGGCAAATGATAGCCTCGACATGTACTGACATTCTGTATCAAGGCCCCATCGTATCTGCAGCAGTCACACATCAAGATGATTTAGGCTGGCGCTGGACCATGTACCTGACAGGTATCCTTCAAGCCGCCATGCTCCTCTTTGCCATCATCTTCATCGACGAGAGCTATCCGCCGAAGCTTCTCGTCGACAAAGCTCGTCGTCTGCGTCACGATACGGGAAATTGGGCTCTGCACGCCCAATTTGAAGAATGGGACGTCGGCATAGCCGAACTCGCGCACAAGTTCCTGCTACGCCCCGTTCAGCTTCTTTGCACACCCATCTGCTTCCTGATGGCCCTGTACGCCAGTTTCTGCTATGGTATATTGTACATGCAGCTCGGCGCCATACCCATCATCTTTGGTGAAATCCGAGGCTGGACGCCCATTGTGGCAACACTACCGTTCCTGTGCATTCTTATTGGTGCCACCCTCGGCTGCAGCCTCAACGTCTACAACCAGACCGTCTACAACAAATATTACTACACGGCAGGGAATCGAGCCGTTCCCGAAAAACGGCTACCCCCCATGATGCTTGGGTCCGTGCTCTTCAGCGGAGGCCAGTTCCTCGTGGGATGGACCTCAGGACCCGAAATTCCCTGGATCGTTCCGTGCATTGGACTTGTCCTCATGGGTACCGGATTCTTTACCATCTTCCAGGCAGCGCTTAATTACCTGGTCGACACGTTTCAGGCTTATGCGGCTTCGGCCGTCGCAGCAAACACATTTTTGCGATCTTGCTTTGCCGGCGCGTTCCCTCTCGTGGTTGGGCCGTTGTACCACAATCTTGGCGTGGGAATCGGGTCTAGTATCACGGGAGGCTTTGCGGCGCTGTTGATCCCTGTGCCCTTTGTATTTTATGCATTTGGGAGGCGTATTCGTGCTAGTTCCAAGTGGTCCAAGAAATCCGTGGTTTGAACTTGGACTTTTCGTTTCGAATAGTCATCGCTCTTTCTTAAGCTTTTGTTCAATGGCTTCTCGATGAGTACCCAGATGGCACAAGACACTCTGCATACAACTGTAGACAACAAGTAGAGACATTTGATGATTCAAGGGACGAGCGAAGATACCATTTTCCAGTTTTGAGGACTTTGGAGTACTTTCCCCCTGAAATAGATGTGATGGAACAACTCGCACGGTCGAATTGCCAAGATTTTGTATCGTCGTATCGTGAACATTTTCGCTGTCTAGCGACCAATAGAGTCGAGTGAAGGCAACGACCACAACAGGCTATCCTGGACGTTAAAGCGCCCGAGAATCCCACAACTCAATCAAATCAGCTTCAACAGCACCCGCCACGGCGAATCCCTTCCCAACGCACGCCACCAGCGAACTCACCACATTGCGCTGCCATGCGTGATGAGATCTCGCACCAGCAATGCGCAATGGAAACAAAAAGAGCACAGGTGACAAGGACGTTCTGTCTAGGCCAATATTGGTGAGTTCCAAGATGGAGTGCACATGCTGCGTGACGGTCTGCTGATCGAGCGTTGGTACCAAGACACCGACAGTGTCCCACTTGGGCAGGTTGTAGTCGAATATCCCAGAGAGGTAGATGCTGATGGCTGCGTAGAAGATTTGAGAGAGCAGGATGCTTGGTTGATGAGCGAGCGAATCCGCGGACTCGCTGGAGGTTGATGCTGGTACGTGAGCATTTTGTGTGAAGGACTGGGCGGCGAAGAAGCAGCCATCATCTTGGTGGGCGGTTTCTGGTTGCGTGTGTAGGTACGCGGAACGCCAGATGTCCAAAATATCCCTCAATCTAAATCCAGCGTCTGAGATGGCCATCGCCTCTGTCGTGATATATGAGTTCAGCGAATGTATTGTCTGCTCGACGAAAGTACCTGCGCTGTATATTAAGAGGATGATTTTCACAGAGAAGAGATAAGTTAGCAAATACTAATTGAGAATAGATACAACATTGCCGTTTGATCTTCCTTGTGATGGATCGGAGAATAACGCATACCGGACTCTCAGATCAGAGCACATGACCATTATGTCGAGTAACGAATCAAGGGGTGACCATGTGTACGCACTGTCGTCATGCGAACTCAAATCTCGCGATAACGCCACCCAGCCTGGTTCCGAGAGAAAGGTCCTCTCGTTGTAAAGGATAGTTCGGCTGACCTCGAAGACTCTAGCTTGGGTGAAAAAAGAAAACCCAGCGCCGGATCGACATGACGAAGGCCCGCTGGCTTGAAGCGCCATGCACGTCCCGTAAATGATGTGCTGCTGCCATCCGTGACCGGTCGCATCATTCATGAGCTTTCACAGTCCATGTCAACACATTTGTGCCAAACTCAAGAACCCTGTTTCCCACCTCTTGATAAGACGTATCTAAATCAGGGATTATTTACCTCAAATAGTCCGAGAAGAAACGTAGTCCAAAGAATACACACGCGCGCGTCCTGGACTTTTCGCCGGTTTTCAGTCTTTGACCGGGTTGCTAATCCATCAATTGCCTCTCGAAGACCTGCTATTGAGTACGAATAATGTTGTAACGCGACAAGGTATGTCTCCCGACGAGCTGTGGTGTCTGTGAAGTTCCGCCGGCCAACAAACATGCCACCGACTGCTAGCATGGCCTGCAAGACATGATTCCCCTTGCGCGAGTGTAGCTCCGCGAGTTGCTTTAATTCATCACCAGTGCTTCTGCCTCGACCTGTGAAGCTATTTCTATTTGCAAAAAGGTCAAAGAACGAGAGGTAGCGGGATGTCTCGTCGATCAAGTGTCTCGGTGTTGTTGGCGCAGGCAGTACGGATTGTGGAAGATGACCACTTCTCGGCTCGGCATCGCGTCTGAAATCCACAATCCTCAAAGAAGAGGACGACGAAGATGATGTTGTGGTTGCTGCCGTTAGGGACCAATTCGCCGCCGTCTTCTGTTTGCCTTTCTCGACTTGGATGAGCTTTTTTGTGAGGTCCCTCGCAGCAAAGGTGCATGTGATTCGCCTTCGAGAGCAGTTCTCGCAGGGAACATCTCCGGAGCACTAGAATGCTGTGTTCGTTAGTCCACAAGAATCCCCAAGTTGTCCCAGCTTGGTGACGAATCAAAGGAGCTATGAAGCACCTTCGCACCTTGAGATGACTTGAAAAGCAAGCGGTGCAACGAGATCGCTTAGTCCGAGCGTCAAACGGGCCTAAGGGCATGATTCCAGCGCGAAAGACATGAGCTATATTTCTCACAGGTTACAAGAGAAGATCTCTTTAAGTTGTATGTACATACATATCTAGGTAGTCAGGGTATGCAATTTGTTTCCGTACTACATACATATGTACTCCGTATTACCAGCAACACGGACGACGAAGTCACCGCACTAGGACCCACCAAAGCGCTTATAAAAGTTAAGTGAAGTGGACAATTGCCGATTGGTGGTTTGAGTTGCCGCTGGGTAAGTATTTTCATCGTCACGTCGGAAACGCGGATTCCGTCCTTCTCGCATTTGGTAGGTCGGAACGCCAGACCTATCATTGGAACAATTTTCTTACAGACTACTCCGTGCACTGTAGGTATGTACATACGTTCGCATTGACCACTGTGGGAAATTAATCTCGCGCGCAATTCGAATACCATGCGCATGCTGTTCAACATCTCGAAGACGCGTCTCGCCAGATAGATGTTGACCCACGTTGACCAGGTATCCGCAGAATCGTCCATCTTTTCACTAATAAGGGGCTGCACGACGCGCTGACCAGACCATTTCTAGCCTTCGAGTTCTACACGCGTGGGTTTGGTTCTTCTAAGTTCCGACATATATCGAAGTTTGGACGACGGCCTTCAGGTTGCCTCACATGACCTCTCTACCTACTCTTTCGGTTCCTATCTTTGAGGATTACTCATTGATCGTACATACCAATACTGTACCTCACCTTCTTTGTTCTGCCTCCAAATCTGGCACACGTTCCTCGACACCAAACTAGCCCACGATGCCCGCACTGCAAACCGCAGCGGCGATGTCTAGGCGGGCCGTCAACGAGCCTCCACTCCGCAGGCTTACGACGATGGCAATCAGGATGTCGACGACAAAGCCGTTACTTGCTAGGTCAATAATGGCGAAGAGACCTGACACTCATTACATTGCTTCGCTATCAAGCGGTCCGCCGCACCAGCGGCAGAACGCAAGTGTCGCCCAGGTCCGACGGTATACGTAAGTATCAGCGGCAACGACCAACACCAATAGGAATGTCACATTTTCTGTCTGGACCGTCGACGAAGCAATTGGCCAGCTTCCAAACACGGCAACTCAACTGCGAAGTTGATGGCTTCAAGTGAGCGGGAGTCTTTCTCGTGGCATTTGCTTATCCCGATGTCCTATCAGTGCCTCCTGAAAATATCAAGTCGCATGAATGATGATGCACACAGTCGTTAGTGCCATGTTCGTGGGCAAAGTTGCAGCCACGAACCATCTCCATGTCAACCCCCTGTATTGCTGTTTACACACTAGCACGACTTGCAGCAGCGACATCTGCAACAGAGCAAAAACACTTTTGGTGGTCGAACATCAATGTGCACTCGACTACATATGTAGTCATGCTTGTCGTGCCAGATGCATTCTCTTCTGACTCCTGAGTCTTGTGAGCCCTCTGTTTTGAGTCGGGTTGCGCCCTTTCGTCACGGTTCCTTGTTGCGCCACTCCCTCTTTCACGCCCCTCCTTCTTGCCTTCTGTTGCACAAAAGAATGGGCGCAGCCGTCTGACCACTCTGATGTGCTTTTGTTTACCCCTATATACCCTGCGATACATCCCCTAGCTGTCAGTGCGATAGGTCTTACAGCTATATTCTCAAGTGGAATAGGGCCTGATCAGTAATTACTGTTGCTCTTAGCTCCTTCAAATTGGAGAAGGGGACCTTTAACTTGTATCATGCTTGAGTTGTACATTTCTTGGGGTTCGAACATGCGACTACGCGCTGTTGGGAAGTTGCAGGATTTTTTATCCTCCCGGGCTCATAACTATTGCACAAAAGAATGGGCGCAGCCGTCTGGCCACTCTGATGTGCTTTGTTTACCCCTATATACCCTGCGATACCTTCCTTCTTCAGGCTTCCTGAGTAACCTGACTCTTCCTGCCCCTCATTCTGGTCTCCGCCCCCACCTTCGACCGGGCCCAATTGCTCTCAGATGACGCGACCGCTTTGACGTCCTGCTTTTAGCCAGATCTTTTGATACTGATTGTTTCTGGCTCAGGGTTTCCAACTACAACAACAAGAGGTTAATATCCGCTGCTGCATATGCTCCTCGACTGCCTCTCGCTACACAGAACACCAATCCATTCCGACAAGCGATTGGATCCAGGTGTACCCCTCAGCTTCGCCGTTGTTCCTACCGACGACATCTAGACAAGATGTGCCGTGCTCAGGCGGGTATCGACCAGACTGGTGGCGGTAGCGCTCCCGGCAGCACGCACGGCCGTGAATTGCTTCCCGCCAATGTGATTCCGCGTCACTACCATGTCACCCTGGAGCCCGACTTGAACAAACTGACCTTTGACGGAACTGTTATCATTGATCTCGATGTGGTTCAAGACTCCAGCTCTGTATCCCTCCACACTCTTGAGCTCGACATTCACAGCTCCAAGATATCTGCCAATGGCCAGACCGTCAGGTACCGAGTAAATCGCTAATAGTCCAATTGGTCACTTGACATAACTCTAGACCGGAAGCTGACTCTGTGCCTGTTACCCTTAGCTCAAACCCAAAGGTCTCGTACGATGAGCCTACACAAGTCAGCAAGTTTGAATTCGACGGTTCTCTCGGCAAGGGCTCCTCAGCCCAACTCGAAATCAAATTTACCGGTCAACTGAATGATAAAATGGCTGGATTCTATCGATCCACCTACAAACGAGATGATGGCTCCGAGGGCATTCTTGCCACCACTCAAATGGAAGCGACTGACTGTCGCCGAGCCTTCCCCTGTTTCGACGAGCCAGCTCTCAAGGCTAAATTCACCGTCACGCTGATCGCTGATAAGAACTTGACTTGCCTGAGTAATATGGATGTTTCCAAAGAGACCGAAGTGCAGTCTGCCGTCAGTGGGTCTACCCGAAAGGCCGTCCACTTCAATACCTCTCCTTTGATGTCCACCTACCTCGTAGCTTTTATTGTGGGAGAGCTCAAGTACGTGGAGTCCACCAAATTTAGAGTCCCTGTTCGAGTGTACGCCCCTCCTGGTCAGAATATTGAGCATGGACGATTCTCCCTTAATCTTGCCGTCAAGACGCTCGAATTTTATGAAAAGGTTTTTGGTATTGAGTTTCCCCTGCCTAAAATGGATCAAGTTGCTATTCCCGACTTTGCCCAAGGTGCCATGGAGAACTGGGGCCTCGTCACTTACCGCGTCGTTGATCTTTTGCTCGACGAAAAGAGCAGCGGAGCGGCCACCAAGGAGCGCGTTGCTGAAGTTGTCCAGCACGAGTTGGCTCATCAATGGTTCGGTAATCTTGTCACCATGGACTGGTGGGAGGGACTTTGGTTGAACGAAGGTTTCGCCACTTGGACTTCTTGGGTATGTCTGCCGTTCTCGTCTTTTCTTCCTTTCCTCTCTTTTCTATTTGGAAGAGATGAAATGCCCTCAACATTTGCTCTCTGGCAACTTTCTAACAAAACCAATACCAAATAATGCAGTACTCTGCCAATATATTCTATCCAGAATGGAAGGTGTGGCAAAACTACGTTACCGACAACCTCCAGTCTGCACTGTCTCTGGATTCTCTTCGCAGCTCCCACCCTATCGAGGTCCCTGTCAAGCGCGCGGACGAGATTAACCAAATCTTCGACGCCATTTCATACTCGAAGGGTTCTTGCGTTCTTCGCATGGTGTCCACCTACATTGGCGAGGATGTCTTCCTGGAGGGTGTGCGCCAGTACTTGAAGAAGCACGCCTTTGGAAACACCCAAACTGGAGATCTTTGGGCTTCATTGAGCTCTGTCAGCGGTAAACCAATTGAAGAGATCATGCGAGCCTGGACCAAGGAGGTCGGCTACCCCGTTCTTACAGTCACTGAGAACGACGCCGACAGCAGCATCCATGTCAAGCAGAATCGTTTCTTGCGAACTGGTGATATAAAGCCCGAGGAAGACAAGGTCCTGTACCCTGTCTTCCTTGGCCTTCGTACCAAGGACGGTGTTGACGGAAATGTTGCCTTGAGAGAACGTGAGGGAGACTTCAAAGTCCCCAGCACAGATTTCTACAAGCTCAACGCAAACCACACTGGAATCTTTCGGGTTTCATACACTCCTTCCCGTTTGGAGAAGCTCGGTCAGGCTGCCAAAGATGGTCTGCTATCTGTTGAGGACCGAGCTGGCATGATTGCTGATGCTGGTGCTCTCGCCACCTCTGGCTACCAAAAGACGTCTGGTGTGCTCAACTTGCTGAAGGGGTTTGACTCGGAGAATGAATTCGTTGTCTGGAATGAAATTGTTGCTCGCCTCGGTGCTATTCAGAGCGCATGGGTCTTTGAGGACAAGGCCATCACCGAGGGTCTTAAGGCCTTCCAGCGCCATCTCGTTAGTCCCAAAGCGCACAAGATGGGCTGGGAGTTCTCTGAAAACGACGGCCACATTGAACAGCAATTCAAAGCCCTCCTGTTTGAAGTTGCGGGTATCAGCGGCGATGAAAAGATTATTGGCGCTTGCAGGGACATGTTTGCCAAGTTCATGTCGGGCGACAAGGCCGCCATTCACCCCAACATTAGGAAGAGTGTTTTTGCCATTGTACTGCAGTACGGTGGCGTTGAAGAGGTATGTTTGTCATTCATACTGTTTATATATTCGTCGTGTGCGATTGCCGAAACTAAGCGGTTCTCTAACCAACAACGTAGTACGATCAAATTCTCAACTTTTACCACGCTTCCACCAGCAGTGACGAACGCAATACGTGCCTGCGCAGTCTTGGGCGTGCCAAGAACCCAGAGTTGATCATGAAGACGTTGGGTCTCTTGTTCAGCCCCGGCGTCAAAGATCAGGACATTTACATGCCAGTCGTTGGCCTGCGCTCGCACCCAGAGGGAATCAAAGCTCTTTACAACTGGATGGAGGCAAACTGGGCGATGCTCTATGAAAAACTACCTCCTGGCCTGTCCATGCTGGGCAGCATGGTCAACATCATGACGTCGGGCTTCACTTCCCAAGAGCAACTCGACAGAGTCGACAAGTTCTTTGAGGGCAAGAACACCAATGGATACGATCAATCTCTAGCGCAAAGCAGAGATGCGGTGTTGTCCAAGATAGCATGGCTCCGACGTGATGGCCAAGACGTAGCCGACTGGATCAAGGCCAATGGATACGCTAAATAAAACACACGCTTCCGTGTTTTGAATAATGTCTGTCAATAAAGAATAATTAATATATCCGATTACAAGATGACTCATGACTATTACACACCCGCTTGAACAACCCCGTGACTGCAGATAAAAATACAATAGTTTCATGTCTGTCTCACGCACCGGGCAAAACCAGACAACCTTCTCGATACGCAGGGAAGTTTCTCTTGAGAAACACGAGATAGGAAGACGAATGTGATGGAATTTTTGACGCCAACGTGTCTACGTCCACTTGTCCTTATTCTGCTGCGCAAAAGCCTTCAAAGTGATTGGCTTCTCGTCACCCAGTAGCTGCAGACTGGGCTGGAGATCAGCCCCGGCATAATAACCTGGATCCTGAAGCAACAGCATATTCTCGAATAGTTCCTCCGCAGCCGCCTTCGGCAGAAACGTCTTAAAGGCATCATGCGGTGTCTCCATATAAGACACCTTCTTCCCCGTCACCTCCTCCAGCTCAGCCATGATCCGAGCAGGGGTATAATACTCCGTAGCAGCCAGGATTCGCCTCCCCTCCGTCTCCGGGAAATGCCTCACCGCAGCCCTGGCAAACAACCCTGTATCCCGCTCCGCATCCAACAACGGCATCTGTGCCTCCTGGGCCTTGACCCCCTCCGGCATAGCCCACACCAGGCCCTTGTCCATCCCCTCGGGATTCTGGCGGATAAAGCCAAACAAGCCCGTCATGTAGAGACCGGGCTGTACAAACGTCGAGGGCACCCCACTGGCGCGAATGTAGGCTTCGATTTGGGCTTTGCTGTCAAAGTGCGTTACGTGGTTGAGACGGCCGTTTGAAGCGTCGCTGACGTGTAGGAGGGACGAGAAGATGATGTGTTTGACGCCAGCGGCTTTTGCGGCGTCGGTGACGGCTTTTCCTTGGGCGATTTCGGTGGCGGAGGACATGGATTCCCAGAAGTTGGTGACGAGGAAGATGGTGTGGGCGTTTTGGACGGCGGGGTGGGCTTCTTTGGAGGATGACATGTCGGCCTTTTTAATTGTTTTCAATTCATAATCAATACAAGATCGTTGAGTTTTTTTGTTCCCATACTTTTTGTCGTTTTCATGTAATGAGAGATCATCTCTTTTTTGAATAGAGAAGCGAGAAGACATTTGCAGGGTAATCGAAGATATGAGTCAAAATGGAAAAGACGGAGTTTTATACCTTGACTACTTGTACGCCCTTGGCTGCGAGGGCCTGCGCGGCGGGTTTATTGACATCGCGGGTGATACCACGGATTGTAAACTCGCGTGAGAGCACCTTGTCAGCGAGGATGGCGCGGATGACGGAGCCGCCCTGGATGCCCGTTGCACCGAAGACGGTAAGGATTTTGGACATTTTGTGTATTTGAGAAAAAATGAGGGGAAAATTCAGGCGATAATAAGGTGTTTATTGCGATGCAGAAACGTTGAAGATGGAGGTAAAAATCGTCTCCGGGACTTTGGCGATATATAGGAGATGATAGTGAGTTGATGGCTTTTGGTGGCTTTCTGATGGGTTGGGTGAGCGTGCTGTTTTGCTAGGCTGTTGACCGACGCACTGTGAGGTGATGATGATGTCCGAGTTGTTTGAGTCTGGGTCTTATAATTCAAGGCGCTCTACTTGTCTTATTATTTATATCAATTTTTCTCTCTCGGAGTCTATTATCTCTGACTGACAAATATGTAGCAGTCAACATGAAGTGACGCTGCCATGGAATGCTCTCTTCCTCGATATTACCAACATTAGTGTGTTGAAGCAGATTTGTCATCTGTTGGCTTGTAAAAGGACCGCAGCGGCAACTCCAACCTGACCTTGTCGCTCTTTCTCGGGGCGCCGACAGGATGGGCGGGCGTCAGTCCATTACATATTAAAGCTTGGGGGCTTGGGTTGTCTGCTCGGAGCCCAAGGTATGTACTCGAAATGTTGTACCGTGGGGCGGCAGATGTCAGCTTTTAAAGCCTTGATCGGTCAAGGCACGATCTTCGTGGCTTTTCCTACTTCATTTTTGGCCTAGACCTGGATTCGCTGGCCTTGACGCTTATCATGAGTGATCACTGATGACGCTGATCATTGATGACTCTGATGAGTGCGGTTTGTCGCGGAGCCAATCAACCTGGCTATGTACTCAGCTCAGATCGATACACGCGTCGCAGTATCGGGGAATCAGCATGTTGGGCACAGAGAGTGGCCAAGCACCTCCCTTACAATCAGTCGCACATGGCGCCGTCGCGTTTGACGCAACTCAATCAGACCAGACGATTTGCACCAAGGGCCAATATGCCTAATCCGCACTCATTTTGTAATGAAGCTGTGCACGGAAACGCAATCTGGCAATGTGCTGTACCTTTGCAATTCGAGCGGGGGCATACATAGGTGAGTCAACTTTGAGTGCGAATTAGCACTTGACCTTAACAAGGAGGGACATGCGAGGCCTCCGGTATCCGGGACTCCCGGATCAACTGCCGTGAAGTACTCTTGTGAGGCTGAACATTTGACACTGATGAGGACGTCTTGCATTCTACTCGCTATATGTACTCCAGTAAAAGGGTCCCCGCGCCATCGATCATTTCTGCCCGCCCGTCGCAGTAACAGGTACGTGTCGCGCAGTAATTGCATGATCAAAAGGATGCGCTGGCATTTCACTGAAGCCGAGTTCCCTACGACAAGTAGAGTAGCATTTTCCCATGGCTGTCCTTGCCTAAGTTGCAAGATTTCTCATCTCACGAGTCACGGCCACACAAGACTCTGTCTTGGTATTTTGATGCCTTTTGATGGACATCATATGCTCAGCCCCAGCGGATGGGCCGAGCGCTGGGAGTCATCGGCAAGCTAAACCCAGCGAGTGCCCGTCGGGCTGAGCGCCACGTCAACCAGCTTCGCCCGCATCATGTTGTATTGTACTCCGTAGCCAGGTGTGTGTATACATAGCTACTTACGGACCAGGCCGGGTGTTTTCCACCAATACCTACCATCAAATCACTCCAAAGCCGAGTTGCCAAGCCTTTGTAATTCATCCATGTTTGTGAAAAGAACAAACCAGAGGTATTATATATAAAGCGGCTGAGTGTCCGGTCGCCTCATCGCTTTGGCTTCTCTGCTTCACTCGGGTTCTCTTGTACCTCACACACTCATTCACCACACCAGACAAGCTCACGCCACGTCAATCACCAACGCTTTTGCACTCCTCCAAACGGGTGACAGGGGCCAAACAAAGACGACGGGAGGAATGGGACATTGATAATTGAAGAAAAAAAGAAAAAATAAAGGAGACGTCGTTTAAAAGGCACGCGCTCGAACATACCTAACTCACCAGCTTGCTGTGTTGTGCAAGCAAAACTGGTCGTCTCCACTCCTATGCAAAGGTGATTCCTACAGAGCACCTAAATACATTGGAAAGCTTAAAACCAGACCGGCCCTAATTAATTGACGTCACGTTGCGCTGCGCATTCTTTCGACTTTTTACTACCAATCTGCATCGTTTCCCAGCTATTTCGCCATCCGAGTCTCTCGAAAGCCTTGTCGGCATCGTATCTTGAGAGATCTAGTTCTGTCGCCAACGCCCGCAATGGAGCTTCCGACCATCGCCAGCCTCGCCTTGTACGGCGCTATTGCGCTGTTCAATATTATTTCTCTGGGTCTTCTGGCTTATGGTAAGTCTGCTGTTGCGCATCCCTCTAAATTATGATCTTTCCATGGCACGGCGCGTTCCCATCTCGCGCTCTCCCCTCTTGTTTTCCAGTTATCCCGCTTCTAGCATCAATCTAACCATGGGTATCGGGATTCGCGCACAGCTGTCAACTCATGGGGAAGCTCCTTCTTCTACCGGTCGTGGTCGCCGTCCTCGGTCAACTTCATGCTCTTCAACACCATCTGGACGTTTCTCGTGCTCATCTATCTGCTCGTCATCCCCCGCTTCGCCGCGACGCTGTACCTCTCCATCGTGGCGGTGGGCCTCCTCGCCATTACGACCATCTTCTGGTTCGCGGGGTCCATTGCGCTGGCTGCCTTTCTGGGAGTCGGCAACTGCGAAGGGAGCGGGTTCTGCAGCGTATATCGGGCGGCGCAGGCTGCTACGGCATTTGGCTTTTTTATCTGGATTATGTTCACGGTGCTTCTTGTCTTTGCGTTGCTTGGGGTCTGGGGGCACGGGGTCAAGGGGCGGGCGAATGCGGATACGGCGGGGACGCAGATGAGTTCCCAGCCCGGGGTGCAGGCACAGCCCGAGGTTTAAGAAGGCAGAAGGACAGAAGACGCACTTGGGTGGCTGTGGATGGATGGATAGAGGTGCTCATGGTTGGGCGCTGTGGCCGTTTATCTGCCAGTTGAGAGAAATTGAGGTGATGGATGTAATGGAAGAGTCAACAGCGCAGGAGAGGTTTGGTGTAATGTTGGTACATATTGGCGGTGAAGTGATACCCCCGGGTGCGAATTGGCATTGATGCGGCGACATTTTGGATGATTGGGGGACATTTCTTATGATGTCAGGAATAATCAAGTCTCAATATCTCAAATCTTCTTTCTCACTATTCACTGAGAGCCACGACGTTATGCGATTCGGAGAGGTGGACGTCAATTGTGCCACCGTCAAATTAAAGGGCTGTCTTTTGAGGTATCAGTAGCAGGACATGGACAATTGGCTCTAAGAGGTTATTTTATTTGTACGGTTCCCGACTAGGTAACATGATGATTTTGAAAACGCAGAGAGCGGCTGTGCCCCTTGTATGAAGGCAATACCGATCTAGCAAGCAGGCAAGCAATGTACCAGGGTGACGAGGCACAGAATCTCCGAATCTCGATGCGAATCCCCGTCCAGCGCCAAACAGTGCCGACAGGCCGTCTCCTCGATGCCCTCTAGCCCACTTCTAACCTAGCGCCAGACTGGCCTGGGCCTGCCTGCCACCTTTTGCCAACCTCCAACCTCCAACTGTCAAATTCCACCTCGTCTCGGCGCCATCCGCGATCACGGCGAGTGAAAATCACCCATCCTAGCGTGTAAAATACCTAGCACCGTGCGCGGTTTGTCGTTTTGGCATCCCGCACGGGCCAGCTCCGCCAACGCGGCGCAAGGCACAGGCATCCCGACAGAGCACCAAGGTCCAAACCATAAAATGCAAAGACTTTGGGCGTTGTGTGCTGCCTGCCACGCGGCAACCCGCGACAGCGCAAAGAGAGCATCCCGTGTCTCTCAGGCATCGCCATCTTCCCGCTCTCTGCTGGACGCCCAATTGCACGGTGATACGGCCTTTATTATAGTGCACGATACCTATGCGCGACGAACCCCACGCAAGACGTGCCGTCCGGCGTCACGTCATCCCCCCGTATCATGCGCCAGGCTAGTCACTCGGCCGCCTTTCCCCGCTGTCGGGCCAACCCAACCACGTCGTGACAAAATAGCAGGGCTGGGAACAATGTCGCGGCTTTTTCTTCCTCAAGGCAAGGCGGAAAAAGAACAAGCGTACGCAGGCGAATCACATGCATCCATGGCCGGCCCTGATCTTTGCGCCAACACGAAGTTGGGACAAACTCCATGGCCCCCATCGCCCGAACCAATAAATTGCAATGCATTTATGCATCTGCGTTGCCGTCCGAAGCTAAACACTGTATATACATGATACATGTACCTACATTAATACCTGTGCTCTTCCGCTCCCCCGGGTTCACAGCCTTATGTTCCCTGACTCCTCTTTCTTGCATTCCATACTTGCGTACAATCCTACCTTTTTGCCACGTTTGTGTCAGTTACACGTCGTCGTTGTCGCAGAGTCTACATACTTGCGTGACCTCATTGGCTGAGCTGGCTTGCTCGGGTGCTTGCGCAACTTGCGATCATCGTGGTGAAAGCGTGATACGAGTGTATGTCGGGAGTTGGCAAAAGAAAGAAGATATTTCAACGGGCTTGGATTCCTTTTCCTTCTGTCCCGTCTTATTGACGGTCGTTGTCTGCCCGCCATGATGTTCGCGCTGGTTTTTGTGTTCTTTCGGATCTGTCAGATCGTCACGCTGGTACGTCTTATGCGCTCGCGACAGCAACACCAAAAAGAAAAGAGACAACAAAACAATGACAAGACAACCATTTGCTTTTCCATCAAGTCTAACCACCAAACGTCTAGATTCCCCCCCTGGGCATGCTCGCCTGGTTCATCCACATCTTCGTCATTAACAACGCCCTCACACCCGACTCCATCCTCATCCTCTTCATTGTCGTTGTCCTCGCCATCGCATGGACCATCGCCACCCTCTTCAGCTACCACCGCTCCTCCACAAATGCCCAATTTGTCGCCCTCATCGACCTCGCCTTCATGGGAACCCTCATCGCCGCTGTCTACCAGCTCCGAGGCATTGCCGACGCTGACTGCGTCAATCCTACCGCGAGTACCGTCTGGTACGCCCCCAACCATGTCCCCGTGCCGGATTTCGGATGGCAGACCGATAAGCCCTGTGGGATGCTCAAGGCCTGTTGGGCGTTTGCTATCATGAACATTGTCTTCTTTGCTTTTACGGCCCTGGCGGCGTATAGCCACGGTGGAGATATGGGCTATGATGACGAACGGAGTCACTTCTACGTGCAGAGGCGGGGACATCGTCATTCTAGTCGGCATGGACATCGGCATAGGAGTCATTCGAGGGGGGGTTCGCGACACAGTAGCCATCGGAGTTCCCATTCGCATCGACGGGTATACGTCTGAGGCATTGGAGCCAAGTAAAAAGGAGGATCTAAAGACAGAAAAAAAAAGCGCGTTAACTCGCGCAGGGGGACGATGCTCTTGCTTTTCGGGGAGGCCTGCTCTTTTCCTCCAGGAAACGAGCATGCTCACCCAGACACCAGCAAATATTATTTCGAAAGGGCTAGGGCGGGAGTCCGCGGGACGGATCATGGTGGTGTTGCGGAAATCACTGGTGGGTTTCAAAGTTTACGTGGGCTGTGGACAAAGCATATTTTTTGAATATGGGATCATGTATAATGAAGTCATGTATACACGTGTCGAAACGGATGAGTCGAATTTCGCGGACATCTATTGTTTGCAATTAGTTTAGGGTCTTGGATTTATTGATCATCTTTGCGTTGTTTTATATCTTTTCCGAGCTTCATGTATCTACTTTTCCAAATACCATGTATCTATTCATCCAAGCTTCATGTATGCACCTACCTGCCTATATTTGCTTGGTATCCAACGCAACCTCCATCCTTCCCGTCTAATGCCTCGTCGCATCCTCTCCAATATGATATCCCCTCGCCACACCGCTCCGCCCTTGCTCTATCAATGTGCTCGCCTCCCCGTTCTGATCCTGCTCCTGATTAAAGTCGCTCCCCAGGCCTTGCCACGTTCTTTTTGACCGCAGATAGTCGGCACCAGGGCTGGCTACGCCGTTGATGCTGATCAGGTCGCCTGCCACTTTCCGGGTCACGGCCGTGGAGGGCTTATCCTTATATTTGGTACTTGATTCGGAGTCCTGCGCGTCCTGCTCTTTCTTCTGCTCATTTGCGCCCCGGACTGTAAGGTGTAGCGGGCGGCTATGGCTGACAAGTTTGCCGGTCCGGAGGTCGAATTGCGGAGGTAGCGATTCCTCGCCCTCGACGCCGCCCTCACATTCTTCTGTTTCTGCGGCTTCTTGGTCCTGTAGCAGCTGATGCGGCGCGTCATCGTCTGTTCCGCGCGCATCGGGAACTCCATCATCGTCACGGTCCGTCAATGTCAACTTTTCAATACCGCCCCACCATTCGTTCCCCCATAGTCTTTCTTCTTCGCGCACGAGCGCAACTTCCATCTCAAACGGCGTAACTACTGGCCGCCAGTAGCCAGCGTCGTCTTCAACAAGGCCGCTTTCCCAACACCCGACAACTACCCAGCCTTCAATCTCGGCGAAATTGGCTAGTTTGGCCGGGTTCAACTTGCCCACGACCACGGTGTAGCTCTTCTTGCCTGCGCGGGCCATTTTATTGCGCAACAGGTCGATCGACGCTAGGTAATTCGAAACGGAGAGCGTGTTCACCAGGATACCCACCACGCCAGCGGCTGCAAGGGAGAGAACGCGTGCGAACCGTCGTCGAAGCAGACCCGCTGCTCGGATTGTTGGGTTGTCGATTGTGGGCGCCGCTGCCGAGTTTGTCGTGCAAAGCACGTGCAGAGACGCGAATCGTGTTTGCAGAGCGAGGAGAAGCCCCATGGGCGGATCTGAGATGTGCAAAAGGGAGTGTGACTTGATTTCATCGTCCGTCATGTCGTTGCCTTCGATCTTCCGATTCGGTATTATGGCCGTCGGATGTCTTTCCACTGTGGTTCCTTTGACATTGGCGTATCCTGCTGCCTTGAGGTCGTGGACAATGTCGCCGACGTGGTCCTGGTACGTAAGGTCTGCCATAACTACCACCTTGGCATCTTTGTCGACAAACTTGGCCGCGAAGCGTTCTACGACTGCGCCGTGATTTAGCTCGTGTGACGTGTAGACGTATATGACGGGCAGCCGGCTCGTCGGGCTCAAACAGGTTCGTCCGTAGTGCACCACTACGTCAGAGTCTGCATGTTCAGCGGCAATTTCGTCGACGCAGCATGCGCTGTAGCTGGTATCGGCCAAAATATGGATTCGTCGCGACTCGTCGCCGTCTTCGCAGAGCTGGGCCTCCAATGTCTGGACGACGCGAGGGGCATCAACGAGCATGGCGTCGGGAAACTGGAGCGCAATTCTTTTCCAACCGCCTGCTCGGATCTCCTCGGCCGTTCGAGGGATCTCATAGCAACGTTGAAGCTCCTCATCTGATAATGTTGAGGTAGGAATCGACTCTGCCGCAGGCTTCTCGAGCATGTACTCGTCCGGTGTTGACAGAACCGGCGCTGCGACAAGTTCGGAGGCCATGGCTGCGGCTGTTTCTCGAGGGATCGCAAGTGTTCAGGTGTCGCGTGGCCACGAGCTGCTCACCCAGTAGCCTGGCGGCAACGATCGGTATGGTAGAGGCAGTTCTCGATAAGAGTGGACATTGCAAATCAGCGCATGCAGATCTGTGTACCTTATCGCGAGCGGCGAGGTTAAATTTTGAAGTTGGCGCACTTTTCGGCGGGGCAGGAACGTGCATGTGCCGCGGGGTTGGTGCCAAATTTGAAGGCTGAACAGTGAAGGGCACTGAAGGGAGGCTGAAGCACATGGAAGTTACAAGTACTTTGACCGTCGAGAACCAAAGAGAGAACGAAGAACGAAAGACCGCCTCACTTAATCGCGTTTCCCCTCACTTTCCCTCAACACAACACCATCCATTCTCGAGAAACAATTTCTAGCGTTTTCGCATCAACACCTATCCAGTAATTGCCCCATCACGTGCCAGTGCATCATGCCATGCGCGCGACATTTTGATCGATCAAGATCTCCTCGCTTAAGCGTAATTTTATTCTTTGAGGCGTGAAGAGTCATGGGTGTGATATTTCGGCCGTTGTAATGGCGCGAACGTGACATTATAATTAAATACGTAGTCCGCCGTCTTTTCTGCCTATGATCATGCATTATATCCATGAGTCTATGATACGTGGAGGGGTATTCTTTACGGCCATGGATATAATGCATGATCATAGGCAGAAAAGACGGCGGACTACGTAGTTAATTATAATGTCACGTTCGCGCCACAGCGCAGTGAAACCTGGTCTGGGTAACGATAACCTCTGCGAAAATCGAAAATGCTAGAAATTGTTTCTCGAGAATGGTGTTGTGTTCACTGTTCATTGTTCAGTGTTGAGGGAAAGTGAGGAGAAACGCGATGAAGTGGGGCAGTGTTTTGTTCTCGACTAAGTTCAAAGTATGTACAGTGGCCCCAATGTACCACTACCTACGGAGTACCTAGGTGTCCTTTTCAAAAGGTTACAGCGGGCCACGAGCACAAAGACCAAAACGCGACTTGGGTTGCGCATTTACGCGTGACGCGGGTCAGAGCTCTGGACACCCGTGTGTCCCAATGGCTCGTTAGCTTTTCTTTTTCAACCCAGCCTTCTCATAGTCGCCGTTTCGTATTTTCAACCTGTTTTCTATCGCATTTCGCCAGTATCTTCATGATATACCATTCCTCCTGTCATTAGCACTTATCTTCCCGGCATTGTGCATATACCGACGTGCATTCGACCGCGTTTCAACAACCCTTCATCGAATTCTGTATAGTGAATTTACGCGTCACTAGAGACACGACGATCTCTCCCATCATGGCGGGCCCAAAAACAGAGCCAAGCACGGCTCGCACCCCCGTGAGGCCTTCTGCTAAGCCTTCTGGCACCGTCAATTCCTCATCCAAGCAGCGATCCATCATGTCCTTCTTCCAGAAGTCATCTCCTGGGCCCGCGTCCTCGCCCACCAGTCGCGATAAGGTCTCTCCCGATCCTCAGCGTTCCTCATATTTGCAAGAGACCACCAAAGCCAACTCTCCCCCAAAGCCAAGGGCAAAACCAACTTCGAAACCATTGGTCAAGCTCTCTACGCCTGTTCCCAGCAGCGACGTCATTGAGTCGCCCAGTTCGCAGGAGAATGCCGATCCCGTCCCTACAGTCAAGTCGACGACGAGATCAAACGCAAAAAGAACTCACGACAAAAAACCTAGTGCGGTGATGGCCAGCAGTCCAAGTCGAAAGGTAAGACTTTACGAAGCATGTGTCATTATGTGCTGCTTGCAAAAAGCACAACTTCCGAGAACCCCTGCCCATTTAATTCCATTACTCATGCAAGGCTTCCATCAGGTCAAGAAGGTTGTTTCGTATGCTGAGTCCTCTGACGATGAGCAACCTTTCAATCATGGAAGCAGCACTCAGAGGGCTAGGCGACGTGGCGGAGCGCGTCCTGTGGTGAAAGACGAGGATGAATATGACGAGCCCGATGCAAAGTTTCTAGATGACGATCTTGGTATGTATGATGTCGACAAGGCTCACATTAAATATTAGCTAACCTCACACTGACTTCCACTACTAGTAGACGATATGAGCGACTTCCTTGCTTCTGAAGACTCCGCCGATGACCTCCGCCAGAAAAATAATAAGCGAAAGCGACCTACTGCACCGAAGACGCCTCGAAAGCGTTCCAACGTGTCTCCGCCCTCGGAAGATGAAGATTCTATTGTGCCCGACCGCAATGACGACCTCGTCATGGCTGAGGTTCCTTCAAACTCTACCGCCTCACAGTGGAGCTACGACCCCGAGTCAGCCGACAAGAGGCCGGTGATGGTACCAGCTGGTCGAGCCGCGGTGAAAGATCCGAAGCACAAGGAAAAGGCATATACGAAAGAACCAGAAGACCGTTACCCCTGGCTAGCAAACATTCGTGACAAAGAGAAGAGACTTCCCAGTGATCCAGAGTACGACCCGAGAACCATTTTCATTCCTCCCAAGGCGTGGGACAAGTTTACACCATTTGAGAAGCAGTACTGGGAGATCAAGCAGAACCTGTGGGACACAATCGTCTTCTTCAAAAAGGGCAAGTTTTACGAACTCTACGAGAATGACGCTACCGTTGGTCATCAAGAGTTCGACTTCAAGATGACTGACAGAGTCAACATGCGCATGGTGGGTGTTCCCGAGAGCTCCCTGGACCACTGGGTCAACCAATTTATAGCCAAGCAATACAAGGTTGCGCGAGTAGACCAGATGGAAACCAATCTTGGCAAGGAGATGCGTGAGCGGCAGGATAAGAGCGGCAAGAAGGCCGACAAGATCATTTCGCGTCAGCTGTCCTGCGTGCTCACTGCTGGTACGCTGGTCGACGGTAGCATGCTGCAGGACGACATGGCCGCTTATTGCGTTGCAATCAAGGAGTCAGTTACTGACGATGTCCCGTCGTTTGGCCTCGCCTTTGTAGACACCGCCACTGGACGCTTCCAGCTTTCCGGCTTCGAAGACGACGTTGAATGCACCAAGTTTGAGACCTTTGTGGCACAGATTGGCCCTCTGGAATTGCTCCTGGAGAAATCGCACCTCTCCACTAAGGCGCTGCGAATCCTCAAGAACAACACTAGCCCGACGACGATCTGGACACATCTGAAACCAGGAGCGGAGTTTTGGAACGCTGACGACTCGCGGCGTGAACTCAAGTGCGGCAACTACTTTGCCGCTTCCCCCGATTCCGATGATGGTGCTTGGCCAGAAGTGCTTCAGCAGTTTCAAGATGATGACTTGGTCATGTCGGCTATGGGCGCCTTACTATCATATCTCAAATTCCTGCAAATAGAGCGGCCTTTGCTTTCTCAAAAGAGCTTTGAGCGATATAGCCCAATTCAGAAGAATGGGACTCTGGTTCTAGATGGACAGACTTTGACCAATCTCGAATTGTTCACTAATTCTACCACGGGCTCCACGGAGGGCGCCTTGTTCAGCCTGCTCAACAAGTGCATCACGCCCTTTGGTAAACGGCTGTTTCGGCAATGGGTGGCTCATCCCTTGTGTGACATGGAGCGCATCAATGAGCGACTGGACGCCGTGGATCTGCTCAATGGCGATATGACACTTCGCGAACAATTCTCCTTTCAACTCATGAAGATGCCTGATTTAGAGCGACTGATCTCCCGGATTCACGCTGGTGCCTGCAAACCAGAAGACTTTGTGCGCGTGTTGGAAGGTTTCGAGCAAATACAGCATACTGCGAGCCTTTTATCTGCGTTCAAAGGAGGAAACGGACTCGTGGACCGATTGATATCCTCCATGCCTGACCTCACAGAGCCCCTGAGCTACTGGAAGAGCGCCTTTGATCGACGCAGAGCCCGAGAGAAGAAAATTCTAATCCCTGAGAGAGGTATCGAACCGGACTTTGACGACAGTTTGAGTCGGATCGATGAGATCAAGAGCCAACTAAAGGAATTGCTCTCCGAGAAGATGGCGGAGCTAAAATGCCGCTCTCTCAAATTCACCGACGTTGGCAAGGAAATCTACCAGATGGAAACGCCCAAGAGCACGAAAGTCCCGTCGAATTGGCGACAAATGTCTGCCACCAAGGACGTCAAGAGATGGTACTTCCTCGAGCTTACCCAGCTGGTCCGCGAACTCCAAGAAGCCGAGGAACTGCACTCGCAACTCGTCCGCGAAATCGCCTCGCGTCTGTTCCGCAAGTTTGACGTCGACTACGGGACGTGGCTGCTCGCCATCAAGATTATCGCCCAGCTCGATTGTCTTGTTAGCTTGGCCAAGGCCTCTACCATGATGGGGCAGCCGGCGTGCAGACCACAGTTCTTTGATGATGGTGACGGCCAGGAGGAACGTCGCAGCTTTGTCGACTTTGAGGAGCTGCGTCATCCGTGTATGACGAGCACGGTGGATGACTTTATACCGAATGATGTGAGGCTTGGAGGGGATAGGGCCAAGATCAACTTGTTGACGGGGGCGAATGCGGCTGGTAAATCGACGGTTTTGAGAATGGTATGCATTTTCCTTTCTCACCTTCTTCTCTTATTTCTATTCTTGTGGCTTTCTTACCTTTCTTATTTCTTTCCTGTTTTTCTGTACTTTCGTGCAACATCTCTTCCTCTCCGTCCCTCATTTGCGTTCTCATTGTTCCCTTGAGCCTTCTCTTCCCCCTTTTCTCCTTTCCGTCTAGCACAACATGAATTCTAATCAAGGACTTGCTAGACATGTGTGGCCGTCATCATGGCTCAAATTGGATGCTACGTCCCGGCTGTATCTGCTCGCCTCACCCCCGTCGACCGCATCATGTCGCGACTTGGCGCCAACGACAACATCTTCGCAGCCCAGTCGACTTTCTTCGTAGAGCTCTCGGAAACCAAAAAGATTCTCTTAGAGGCAACTCCCCGCTCACTCGTTATTTTGGATGAACTCGGCCGAGGAACCAGCTCATACGACGGCGTAGCGGTCGCCCAGGCCGTCCTTCATCACGTCGCGACCCATATCGGATGCGTAGGCTTCTTCGCCACGCATTACCACTCCCTGGCGACCGAATTCGAGAACCATCCAGAAATCCAGGAGAAGCGAATGGCAATCCACGTCGATGAAAAAGAACGGAAAGTCACGTTTCTATACAAACTTGAAGACGGGGTCGCGGAAGGAAGTTTCGGAATGCACTGCGCTGCCATGTGTGGCATCTCAAGCCGCGTGATTGACCGAGCCGAGACGGCGGCTCGGGACTGGGAGCACACGAGTCGACTCAAGGAGAGCTTGGAAAAGGCAAAGACGGGCTGCTATATCCCACTGGGGGTGCTGAGCGACGTGGGCAGTCTACTAGGCGATAAGGGAGATGTGGGTGACAAGGGCCTGGATGTACTCCTCCGAGCGATCGAATGCTTGTGATGAGAGCTGAACGGCATTTTGAGTCTTTCTGTATGATGAACTCGATGCTTCTTAATTTTGCTTTTACAGCTCGGAACTTTGTGCAGCTAGAAGTCTGCTCTGTCGGTATCTACTTGCGCTGAGCTGGGAACCAAAAAGAAGGCAGTAAACCTGCGCATTGAGGGAATCTTGGGCAATCGTGGGAGCAATATCTCTGTGTTTTATGTATTAAACTATGTACTTGGCGTTTTGAAACCTTATCGGGAAAGGAATATGAGATTGGCAGTTCAAGCAAACATCATTGTATTGTCAAGGGGTGTAAGCAGATTTGGTCTTTCTGCGTCGAGTGGTGTTGAATTGCCAGTTCGGCAGTGAATACAATATACGCGGGTACCGGTGGGTCGGCTTATTATGTCGCAGGGTATATAGGGGTAAACAAAGCACATCAGAGTGGCCAGACGGCTGCGCCCATTCTTTTGTGCAACATATTATGTCTCGCTGCCTTCTTTCACTGATCGTCATTCACCACTAAAGTCCTGGCGCAGGTGGGCCTTTTGCCCTTGGCGCAACGCCGGCTCCTCCAGGCTCCAACGTCCTCGTTTCATCACATGATCACCCACGTGTGCATCTCCGTTACGGTTCCGCAGGTGACGACACTGAAGAAAAAAAGAAATCGGCCCAAGTCAGCAGAACATCATTCCAGCAATCCAACGCGCGCTCCCTCACAGCGCTCTTCCTTCACTTCAAGACCTCGCGGCAGGCAGACTGGCTGTGCGGACTGAGCCTCTCAAGAGCCAGATCGCCATGCGCGCGGGCAGCAGGCGATGACCATGAGGCCACTACCGCAACTCCTTCGTCAGTCTCGCGCCGTTCATGTCCAAGACGGCGTCTGCATCTTCGCACGACAGCAGAAGCCGCGGCATCCCTCGCAATGGCTGTCCTCGATTTCGATCTCGCAAGCTGCGCCACGGAGCGCGGGCTCTCTCATGTCAAATCGCCTGTTTGACCCGCGGCGGCCGCATTGTCTCGACGCCGTCTTCTTCACCACTCTTCGGCCCAAGCACTCGAGACGGTTGATGTCAACATCCACATCTAAATCGACCACCGTACACACGACCGGAATATTCACACCAAACATGCCGCATGGGCCTCAAACGATCTCCAACAATCTTCCGCCCCATCGCAGGCGGCAGGCCCGCCGACAAGCTACCTCCTCCGAGTCTTCCTCCTCAGCCGCTGCCGCCGACGCTTCCACTCCCTCAGCAGACGGCACTCTCCCAGCAAATGCTTCCACCATCCTCACCAACGTCGCCGCCGCCCATCCCGCCCATTCTCTCCGCCGGATGTTCTCAGCCTTTTTGTCTCTCTCCAAGCCGCGACTGACCGTTCTCGTTGTCCTGAGCGCCATGGCACCGTACGCTCTATACCCTGTCCCCGAGATGCTCTCGCCCACCATGACAGAAACGCCGAGCCTAAGTCCCCTAACGCTCCTCTTTCTCACCACCGGGACGGCCCTGTGCTCCGCTAGCGCCAATGCCCTCAATATGCTGTACGAACCCTCAACCGATGCCAAAATGTCACGGACGAGAAATCGCCCCCTGGTTCGCAAACTCCTTTCTCCGCGCGTGGCGGCACTATTCGCTATCCTCGCGGGTGCCACCGGTGTTAGTGCCCTATTTTTCGGCGTCAACCCCACCGTCTCCTTCTTGGGCCTCTCCAACATTGTCCTATACGCGGGCATCTACACCCCGCTCAAGGCCGTCACCGCATTTAACACCTGGGTCGGTGCCGTCGTAGGCGGCATCCCCCCTCTCATGGGCTGGGCAGCCGCTGCCGGCGAAACAGCCACCAAGGACGGTTCATGGCGCGAATTACTCTTCGCCAATGATGGTTCCTCCCTGGGGGGCTGGATTCTCGCAGGCCTCCTTTTTGCGTGGCAGTTCCCGCACTTCATGCCCCTTAGCTGGACTATTCGTGATGAGTACAAAGCCGCAGGTCTGCGCATGCTGGCGTGGACGAACCCGGCTCGAAATGCCCGTGTCGCTCTCCGCTACAGCATCGTCTTTTTGCCGCTCTGCATATCTCTCTGCGCGGCCGGCGTAACAGAATGGTCCTTTGCGGCCACTAGTCTTCCCATCAATTTGTGGCTTGTTAGGCAGGCGTTGGCGTTTTGGAAACATCAAGGTCATGCCGGCAGCGCGCGGGGCCTTTTCTGGGCCAGTGTATGGCATCTCCCGGGGATCATGATCCTGGCTCTGGTGCATAAGAAGGGGTTGTGGAGTCGCGCGTGGAACAGTATCTTTGGAGACGAGGACGGCGAGTGGGAAGAAGAATTAGAGATGGAGATGGCGATGCAGGAACAGCAGACTAGAGCAGCGAGTGTTGCGGACAACAAGAAAGTTGTAGCTGTGCTTGCTGCTGCGAAGGGGTCATGACATCTCCGATTACCAAGACCGGTATTAGGAGAAAGGTTTGATTATACTTTCCACGGATGGTGAATGTGTATACTTCTTGTTGAGTTATGCACGCAACACAGTGGCTGGGTTATTGCAAGCGCACACACAAGTCTCTATATATCACAGAACTTTGTAAGATTAGCCATGATTTCATATGCACACGATATAGAGGCTGTTGAAGACACATGATATGAGTAACGATAGCGATGGCAATACTTCTAAACTGAATGTGCGCGTCACCACGTCCAACGTCGCAGATACTTCAAGCCTGCTTGGACAACGAACACAATGGAGAAAAACTTTTAAGCAACAATTAGAAACATAGACGATGCGAATGAAGATATTCAGTTTTTGTGTCTTCGCTTCTGAGTGCCCCGCCATCCCTTGCTGTGCTGCTATCAATTTTCCCATCAGCGACAGCAAACGAAGCAAACATAGCAATAATGGCGTTCGCAGCAGCTAAGCAGCAAGCACCCAGCAATATCACAAACCAGAAACGAAGTAAAAATACAACCAAACCACGGCGACATATATATACTGATATATTGCCATGAAACGTAGCAAGTCTTCTCCTCCCCGCCTCTCCCCCTCCGTCGGTGTTTTTCACACATGACAAAGACTCAAGAAGAACCCTGCGTTGTACAGGCTGCGAAATTCCGCGTTCAGAAACGGATTCAAGACTGCAAAGGAAAAAGGAAGAAGAAGCAATAAACACAAACCCAAGAATCGAGCCATGCGCTGCCCGTCTTCCTCGGGTGTCAAGCGACGAAAACTCGCCAAATACTGCCAGGGCATTCATGAGCGCGACCTCGTTTACCTCAACAGCCTCCGCATTGAGATAATGAGGGCAATAGTAAAGAGAATCATTGAAAGGTAAGTTCTTCTTCAGTTCTTCTGGAGATCTCTCGCACAAAATAATCAATCAGCGATTGCCAATTGGGGGAGTAAGTGAAGTAGCTCCGAGCGCGTCGTGTCGCCTCGAGTACAATCTCTTCTGCCGCTAGAATATTAAACGCACCACGCGACGCCTGATTCTGGTATCCTTTCCTCGCATATCGGTGGTAGTGTCCCATGTTTGCTTTTTCGCTGGGGGCTGGAAGAGTGGCTTGATATAGTCGACCGCTGTAACGTAAGTTGCGCCTTAGGCGTCGAGTATATAGGAAACTGAATCGTAGTCGACCGCGGATTGTAGGCAATTTCGTTTGAGCTATCGCGGAATGGCCATGATCGTATTCAAAAATTTATTGTTGGTGGTACCTAGCCGACGCCATAAGCGTCGGCACAGGGTGAACTGTCACAATATTTCGTGCCCTTCAGAAGTCCTGGATACGTCTATATCACCAACAGGAGTTGATGCGTCGTTTCAAAAGCCAGTCGCCGTCGCCGTCGTCGCCAAATGCTGCGAGACCTCGTCTCGAGACCATCCGACGCGGAGCTGGCGAGCCGTGTTTTGTAGATTCTTCCATCCTTGACCACGCACTATTGACACGATGTTGGCCCTTGGTTTTTACTTTTTGCCCTTCTTCAACTGATATGCTCTATCTTTCTGTCGCACTTTTGTATTTCGTTCCGGCTTTAAACAAGACTCTGGGTGAACCAGGGCGTGGACAGAGAATACAGTACTTTTGCTTCGACGACGGTCCATTTCTCACCAGTCCGGGCAGCAAGTTCGCTCCATATTTTCTTTCGCATGCTCATGTACTCCGTTGCCAGCCGTTGAAACTTGCGTGTGTCCTCTTCTGCGCTTTTGCGCTCCACGATACGTTCATGGCGTTTGCGGCATACATTTGCGCTTTTCTGGGGGAATTGCGTGTCTTGTATTTGCTTCCAGCTCAGCCCTTGCATTCTTGCTGCGACGAGTCGATTATCATCTTGAAGTTTCCAAGCCCCTGAAGATATCCGGCGCTGAGTCGAAGCTAAGGTCGGAACTTCGGCTGCGTATGGGCTACACGAGGTTTTCTGAGTGGTGGAAATCTGCAAAGGCGCAAAGTCGGGGGCCAGAACCATGTTCGTGTTGTTGAATTTGGTAGGCGCTTGGGCGAAATGCGGTTGTTGATAATACATGTATGGTGGAATCATGGTGCTCGGTGTCACGACCTGTGCGGCAGGGTGTGGCAATGCACTATATAACCTCGATCAAGCTGCAGACGTGCAACTTGGTCACTTGACCTTTTGGG
>SRPO01000193.1:0-45990 GCA_018360065.1 Claviceps pazoutovae
CTAGCCTTAGTCCGCCATCACGCCCCTCGGGAGGCTCTGCGGAGTGGGCGCTTTGCGCCCCACACTGCCGGCGTCAATA
Organism: Claviceps pazoutovae; assembly: GCA_018360065.1. NCBI lineage: Eukaryota > Fungi > Ascomycota > Sordariomycetes > Hypocreales > Clavicipitaceae > Claviceps > Claviceps pazoutovae. The sequence goes on from SRPO01000193.1 coordinate 80, forward strand.
GTAATCAAATCATATGCTGGGGACAGAAGAACAAAGAGAACCAACGCGGGGGAATCGCGGCTGGCTACCTATTGCGGCCTTCTTTTCCTTCTGTCGCTTCCGCCACTGGCCAGTTCGCGGGATTCACTTATCATACTGTATCCAATCCCGACAACCAATGCCGAATGGCAGCGGCCCATGCCCTTCAAGTCGATCATCACTCGTTCTCGCCGTCAGCTCCCGCCGTTTCCCCTTTGCATTTGCATCCATCTTGTGCACCACAGCGCCTTAAGTCTCCATCTCGGACAGAGCCTCCATCTCAGACAGGGTATCCCAAAGAAGCGCCATGCAACACACAGCCCAAGGCCTGGGTCTCACCCACAGCCACGGAGGTATCGCTTCCGCGGCTGCCGACGATGCCAGCGGCCGACGAGCTGTAAGTTGCATTCGTGCCTCACCGTTGGTCTTCGCCTAGTCATCACCAGCTGGCGTTCTTGCCCTCTTTGTACCGCCAATATGCCTCTCAAGTCTGCAAAAGACTCTGAACCATCTCGCGTCCTCTCGTGCTGCTGCTTAGTCGTGTTTGGATCCTCTTCCATGCTTGCTATTCTACGCTGGCGACAATGGGCTAACCCGCCGGTTTGCATTGTGTGCTTCAGTGTGATCAGTGTCGCTTGAAAAAGGTACGTCATATTACTACTCTGATCCAGGGTGGCCGGTATTGGAGGCGTCCAGCGGTCCAATTGTTGTCTCTCAGACTCTCACTGGCTTGCGCTTGTGAAGTTCTCGTTCGTGGCTTTGCAAATGGCCAATGTTTGGGGCGGCATGTCTAAGGGGCTGCGTTACGCGAGACTTCTATGTGGCGAACCTCTCCGTCACTTCTTTCCATCTGCCGTTTTAGCCAGAGCTGACGCCTAACCTGTCTGGCCATGGCCGATCCATACAGATTCGGTGTGATAAAGACTGGCCATGCTCTAATTGCCGCACGGCCAAACGATCTTGCACCTCCACGGGTATCGGCCATCGGCTGAAAGAACCTCGGCAGCGTGTTCTCATTTCGTCCCAATAGTGAGTATCTCCTTGGGAAGATTCATTATTCTCCCCACTAAAAACTGAGATCAACACCGAGCCTGAATTGGCCTTGAATTGCAGATTCCCTTGATAGTGATAGGGAGTCGAGCCCGAAACGAAAATGACTCGGACAAACATGCCAATCGACACTAACGTATCTCCTGTTATTCTCCTCGTCCTTAGTGAACGAAAAATAGACTCGATCGAGGCCCGGCTCGGAAATATTGAGATACTCCTGAAGAATATCGCCTCCCCATCAGCATCTGGCCAATTCCAATTCGATTCCAGCACGTTACAGAACACCCCCCAGACAGGAAGCAGTAGCGTCCCGACCGCTGGGTCTACCTTCGAATATGAAAGCAGCGACGATGAATCCGCACTTGGGGGTGACTCGGGGCTGGTGGCTCACACCACATTTGCTCGCGAGTTTCTCGAGAAAGCTGTAGATCGAATCTCACTGCAAAGTATCACCCCAAAAATGGCGGCTGGGTTGACGAATTTGAGCCATTTGGTTGAAATGCAAAAGCGTCGATCGATAAGTCATGGCCCGCGTTTTCCTCTTCAGAGGCCGGTCCCGCAAGGCGGAATCTCAAAGATGCCCATGCCGCCCATGCAAGCCGTGGTGAGCCTTTTGAAGCATGCGAAATGTACGTATGCCGATTTCGTAACAGCCTTACCCTCATACACACCACGTACCGTGAGTCCATCTACTAATTCTTCGTATCAGCGGCTCCGCCGACGTTGTTCACCATAATGTGTTCGCTTGTCGGACTACCAGATTTTACTTCATTATGCAGCAAAGTGTATTTCGCAACCGAAGACTATTCCGATGCCACATTCATCATCGTCAACGCCATGCTTTACAATCTGTTCATGGAGCAGAGTTCGCTGGCTACGGATCCCACATCACGGGACCAATATCACGTCTACATGCGACAAAGCCAGGCGAACCTGGAAACAGCTTTGGTTAATACGCAACTCTTTCTGGCGACGAGAGTTGAGAATGTCCAGGCTCTACTCTTAGGGGTAAATAGTTTTTCTCCCAGATTATTTTTCCCCGCTCTCATGAATAGAGTCACTATTGTCTGGAACCCATTTGTAAAGATTCCAAGTTGATCGTGTCATAGGCCCTTTACGCTGTGGATGTATCTCGACCCTCTGTCGCCTGGCAGCTATCTTGCATGGCGGCTCAGCTCTGCCAGACGGGAGGCTACCATCGAGCCGAATCTTTGAAACATGATACACCGGACACAGCCAGGCTAAAGCGATTACTATTCTGGCATGTGTATACACTTGACAAAGGCCTTGGTCTAAGGTTGGGTCGTGCGCCGGTCATCCACGAATGCGATATAGATATTCCCCGAGTATTCGAATTCGATGGCTTAGGACAGCTCGAGTCGACAATCCCCACGCTCTGGATCAATATGAGCTATCTCCAGAGTCGCATTTATGAACAATTGTACAGCCCAAGCGCCCTGAAGAGTTCGCAGGCAGAATTGGTAGATCGAGCGAGGGCCCTGGCAAGCGAGTGTCGTCAATTTGAGACGCAAGCAGATGTAGCTCGTGAGAAAACATATCAATATCTGAAGGCTGTCAATTCGTCTGATCTCGTTGATGTATTTCTACGTGGGGATGAGGTGCAATTCCAAGTCACGTTAACGCTGGTGTATCGAGTCATACCCGCGCCACCAGGATCTATCACACGGTTCTGTGATGAGTGCTTAGAAACGGCGCGCAAAGCAATGAAGGTCCATCAAGAGTGTACCAGAAAGTCAACGATAGGAGGGTACTTTCGATCCATTTACATGCACTGGTAAGTCTATGCACAGACTTGGAAGATGATGCCTTGTTTTGGTCTTTGTCTTTGAATAGCAGCGCTCCGTTGCTTACAGTATGTGATAGGAACCTTCTCTTGACACCCTTCGCTCCATTCTTCGTCCTCTTCTGTTACGTCATTGAAACAGCATCCCTGGACGACCTGCGACTCCTCCAAGAGTTCGTCGAATCTTTAAACGAGGCTAGAGATGCATCGGAGTCGATCGACAAGCTCTACCGCTTGTGTCAGGTCATGTGTGACGTGGCCGGTCTCTACGTCGAAGCCAAATCCCAACAGCAACAGGACCAGAACATGGTACCCATCGGAGACGAATTTGAGATGTACCTCGGCCAGTTGGGCTTCATGCCTATAGAGGGCCAGGCTATGACCAACTCTGGTGATAATGAAGCCGGCTCTGCAAGTCTCAGCAGCCAAGCCGCCCAGATTGCGGACTGGTTTTCCGGAAACCGAAACATGATGGGTCTTCTGGAGGAGGATTTGTCGCATATCGGCTCGTTTCCGTGGATGCAGCAGCATCAGTATCAGCAGAACCAGCAACAGCAACTATTGCAGCATCAGCAGCATCAACAGCATCAGCAGCATCAGCAGCATCAGCATCAGCATCAGCATCAGCATCAGCATCAGCATCAGCATCAGCACCACCAGTAACATTATGCAACATTAGTCGCGAGCACAAGATCAGTCTGCGTAGGTCGCCCCATACATGTCCATCTCACATGCCGGCAGCCTCCAAGGTCGAGAATGATAGATATTTGGCCCGGGACCGTTTGTTGTCCCGTGATGGCATAAACCTCCAAAAAAATATCGGTCAGGTCGATGACGGAGTGACTGAAAACGAATCATGAATCAAATGTTGCAATAGCGAATCGTAAAAGTCTGCCGTCCAGTCTGGTTACCGTGTTGTGCGTATATGTAATCACTCGTGCATTGATCGCACTTCAGTCGGTCGGAAAGCGCGGGTCATACATCTCATATCCCTCCTCATCCGTATCGCTCTCCACAAGCGACTCCTTGACAAGGCCAGCCTTGTTTCCAACCAGCGCAGGCTTCGAAAACGGCACGACCTTATCCGCAACTTCTGGCGCCGCCACGACCCCAAAGGCACTCTTGAACCCGCTCTTTTTGAAACCACCTTTCTTGAAGCCTGCACCAGTCGTACTCGCCGTGTCTTGCCCTGGCAGCTTTATGCTTACCAGTCCATCGGCCTTGGCCTCCGCTTTTCGCGCTCGTGCACCGGCGTTGGGATCCCGGACCATGGCCTTCATATCCTTGAGGCGCTGCTTGTGGCTGTGGTCGTAGGATGAGAGGTGCGCTTCGTAGTCGTTCGTGCGGGAATAGCCCTTGGAGCAGAGGCTGCAGTAGAAGGATTTTTGAGCTTCGCGCGCGGAGGATGTTTGCGCAGGAGGCAATGTGTGGTGACGCTGTGAGGGATTGTTTCTGTGGTGAGCTTTTGGCTTCGGGATGGAGGGCTTGGAGAGGGGAGGAAGGAGGAGCATACAGGAGGCATGACGGCGGTGGGTGCTTGATGCACAAATTGCAAGTGAGGAGGTCGCGGTGTCGGGGTCAGGATCGAGGTCGGGAACTGTAATCTGTCTGGAAAGCGTGTGCTGTGATGAAGAGGTTAAATTGTTTTGCGCGATTACGGTGGCGGCTTGCAGAAGAAGAAGATGATGTTTGTTGAAAGCTCAGTTTGAGGATGAAGCAGCTTTTGGCCTTTTCAGGGCACCTCCATGCAGGTTACTTGAGCCACGCGCAGGGTTCAACCTTAGGTACAAGATACCTAGGTACGCTAAGTAGACGTCATTCGCCGCATCATAGCCTCGCAGACTTACAAACTTCACCGTCTCACAGCTTCACAGCCTTTTCTCGCCAATCAGTTCGATTCCCCCTTTCAGTCTCCTTGCCGTTCTCTTTCTGCTCTCGGTTATCCAGAATAAGCACATGGCCTCGCGATGAACACCACAAGTGGGCGGAGCCGTCACGGAAAAGGCACCCAAGATACGCCACCCTCACTCCTTCAACTCGACCCGTCTCCGATCGATTCTCCATCACCGATATCCCTCGAAGACGACCAAGACGTCCTAATCTCCGGCGGCGATCTCAATGATAAAGAATCGCTGCTGCAAGGCACCGAGACGGGCTTCGTGCAACGCAATTCGACAGTGCCAGCTGGGACAGCGCACGCACCCGGCTTGAGTAGCCATGGAGGCCGCAGCGCAATATTCTACCGTTGGTTTTCCCCTAGGAATCATTCTCTCTTCATACAATACATCTACGTCATTTCGCTCTTCTTGCGGGGAGATGTATGATTCAAGAAAACGAGACGAAACAAATTGGCAAAAAGCTAATTCCTCTTACGTATACCAGTCACCCGTCTACAAAAATACTCTTCGTACGCCATGGGCATCTTCACGGCCCTACACCTGACAAATGTGTCTCTCATCCCAGCCATCACCCGGTCGGTCCTCAGCTCAGAAACATTTCTGCTCATGACGCGCGAGATATACCAGACCAGTCTTTCTGAGCCCATAATTGTCTTCCTCCCTGTGCTGACACATATTGGGTCTGGGATAGCGCTGCGCCTGCTCCGGCGGTGGCAGAACATGCAGCGGTACGGGGGCCGTACGCCTGGCCTACACGTCCTGCAACAGCTACGGGAATCACTGTCTGGGACATTGAATGGCAACGGGGCAGTGCGGCTCTGGCCTGTCCTGAGTTATATATCCTTGTCGGGCTATGCATTTACAGCCTGCTACGCGGCGCATGTGTTTATGAACCGAGTTCTGCCGCTGGCTGTGGAGGGGGACAGTTCGAATATCGGGCTCGCGTATGTGGCGCATGGGTTTGCACAACATCCGCTCACATCGTATGTTGCCTATCTGGCATTGCTGGGCACAGCGAGCGGACACATGGTCTGGGGGATGGCCAAGTGGCTGGGTTGGGCGCCTAGCACTAACAGCTGGAGAGGCAAGGAGGGCGTTGTCGCGGACAAGAAGACGTGGAGAACGAGACAGTTAAGGTGGTTTGGTGTGCATGGCGTGAGTATTGGTGTTGCAGCCTTGTGGGCAGTGGGTGGACTTGGTGTTGTGGCGAGGGGAGGTCTTGCGGAGGGATGGGTCGGCAAGGTATATGACGGATTATTTGGGCATGTTGGACTGTAAGATCACGCCTCTGGGTTTGGGGCGTTGGTAGAGTTTCGGAAGGGTGATAGGTGTTCATGGGAGTGTTTTTAACTTGAGTCTGGCCCCGGGACATTGTGAAGTTGCGATGCAATTTTTATCCGCGTGAATGGACATGACTCGCGACCACGCACGTCACGTGATACCATCTCCAGGCGCAAAATGTTTAGACAAGCGACTTCAACCAGCGTGGATTCGTGAGGGTGGCATGCGTCCTACCACCTCAGCTCTTCTCACCGTCAACGCCCATCGTTTTCACAATGGCTGAGTCGCAAGAGTCGCCATGTCGGATCCTGGTCATGGCCTCCGGCTTTGGCTCCAACTTCCAGGCTCTGATTGATGCGGCATCGACGGGCCGGCTCCCAAACAGCCGCATTATCTCGCTCATCACCAACCGGAGAAATGCGCACGCCATTGTTCGGGCGGAGAAGGCAGGTTCGTGTTGAAAATCCAAGCTCCTACGAAACATCTCGTGTAAGCTTGTCATGTTTGCAGAGGCCTGCAGCTAATCGACCAAGTTCAGGTATTCCTTGGGATTACTTTAATCTCATCAGTAATGGGTTCCTGCGCAAGGGAGAGGCAGACGAGAAAAAGATCGCAGAGGGCCGTCGTAGCTACGATGCCGCGCTGGCGGCCCAGATCTTGTCACCGCAAAGGGAGACGCCCGAGCTGATCATTCTTGCTGGCTGGATGTATATCTTCTCGTCTGCTTTCTTGGAACCTCTCGAGAAAGCAGGCGTGCGCATCATCAACATCCATCCGGCACTACCTGGTACGTTTTTATGAAGCACTGTGTTTCCTTGCCAGTGAAGAATTCACTCACCCTGATGTTTTTGCTTAGGAGAGTTTGATGGAGCCATGGCGATTGAGCGAGCTTTCGACGAGCTGAAGGCTGGGCGGATGACTCGCACGGGCATCATGGCCCATTATGTGATTGACGAGGTGGATAGGGGTGAGCCCATATTGGTACAGGAGATCGAGTGGAAGGGCGAGGGGCTGGAGGAGTTGAAGGAGAGGATACACGTCCACGAGCACCAGCTGATCGTAAAGGCAGCGGCCAAGGTGGTGCAGGAAATCGTGGGGGCGCGGGCAGCGTAGAAGCAGGTGTGTGGCGCTGCTTTTTGCCATTTTTTAGCGATTTCTGTTCCGGATTTAACATGATACCATGTAGAATGACTCGCCTGCATTTTCAAGAGCTCAAGAACTGCATTTTTAGAGCTCAAGAAGTCAGCCGAGGTCATAGCCCTCTGCAAGACATGGCGGCTTGTACATATTGCTGCTTCGCGCTTCAGTGTAGGCACCTTTCGAACGCAGCCAAATCGGCCCCACTTCTAGCGCGTCTATTCTTCCATCTCACCCATTGACGTCGACCGAAGTTCTCGACCGCCACTGCAATCGATCCGTCATTCTCGACAATCTCGCTGCGCCGGTGTCTCCAGCGCTTGCGCCTGCTCTCACCGATTCCTCCTTCATATAGTTTCAGTCCTTCCTTCGCCTCACCCACGGCACGGCTGTCTGTCAATTTCGAACTGCGGCGCCTCTGGCCCGTGGGGAAAGCGCGCGCATTCATGCAGCACTGCCGCTCGAAAACTCACACTCCATAGCAGCGACGATGGCTGTGAAAAGAAAGCTCGTTGAATACAACGACGAAGACGGCTCTGATGAGAAAAGCCGAGGCAACGGCGTTGCCGCCCGCCATCGTGATGCGACTCCCGCTCAAGAGCCTTTGTTGGAACCCAAGGCAAAACGACCACGGTCGTTCCTCGATCCCAACCACACTACCAATCTCTCCGACGAGCTTTTGATGCGTATATTTTCCTTCTTGGACGAGAAGACGTTGCTGGCCATATCCCCCGTCTGTCGGCGCTTCAACCGCATCGCCTCGGATTCCCATCTCTGGCGGCCGCATTATTATCTCCGCTTCATTTTGCCTCGTGCCTGCAGAATACCTGGCTTTCGCACTGGCTCTACACGCAACTCAAGCAAGCTGCGTTACTCGGCCGATAGGTTCATTTGGGCCGATGGTGGATGGGGCCGAAGGGGCGGCTTCGTTGCGGCATCTACGAAGGGTCAATCAGCCGTGCATCAGAATTTCGTCGATTGGAAGAAGCAATACCGACTGAGGGACAACTGGGCTCGTGGCCATTGCGCTGTGGAGGAAGTTCAAGTCTGTCGCGTGGAGCAAGATGCTGCTGCTGTTAATGATAATCACAATGGTAATGATAATGATAATGAAGATGACGATGTTGATGAAGCACAGATGCCTGGAGCAGAATGGCAGACTCTGGTGAAAGTGGTCGATGGACTGGCTATAACTGTGGACGGGATATCTGGGCTCCGGGCATGGCACCTCAAGATGCGGCGCCTTGTGGCGCAAACTGCTCTACCGAAGACAAATACACTCAGTCAGGCTACATGTCTTGCCGTCGACGACGTTATACTCGCTAACATGCGCGTTCTGGATGTCGCCATAGGATATAAGGATGGCACTTTCGAAGTTTGGAGACTGGACATCAAAAGATCAAAATTCAGCCTCTGCTATCGGCACGCGAAGAGCTGTCTCGGCGAGCTCGTGGCCATTACGTACGCGCATCCGTATCTTCTGACAGCGTCGCGACTAGGATCTATTTCCCTCTTCTCGTTTGGCAACGCACACGTCGCCACCGCCAACGCATTCCGTGCGGATGCAGGTCCTGAAAAGACTTCGAACTCGACACAAGAGCCGGCATCATCACCATCATGCGTGTCTTGCGCCAATGACGACGATGGCGATGGCGAAAAATTGGATAGTACGGGCCCACGCGCGGCTTTGCCTCGACCGCGACTCCTTACGTCCCTCAAATCCCATAGTACTCGCCCTCCACTGGCCCTGTCTATCCGTCCCACGACGGGCTCAGTGGTTGCCTCTATTGCCTACACCTTTGACGCCATAGGTGGCTGGTGCATAGGCATTCAAGATCTGGACATCAAAACCTCCCGTATCACCTCCGGGACTAGCAAACCAGACATGGTCGTCGCATCCAAGGTGGCATACTCGCTGCCCATACGGACACGCCAATCACCTACGACGTCGTCTCCCTCATCACGGCCTTCCCTTAACCGATCAAGCCCCCCATCGCCTATTCGCTTTCCAGAAGACAAGGAGGAAGATGGGAGGGGGCTGGGGCTGGTGATGGTAAACGGCGGCCAGGACGACGGTCCCATACGCTTATGTTATAGTCACCCCTATCTACTCGCCACCCTCTCCGACAACACACTGCTTCTCCATCTCTGCACATCGACCGCCTCTTCGCTGTCCATATCCCCCGGCATCCGTCTCTGGGGCCACACGTCGGGTATTTCCGACGCCGAAATCACACCCCGCGGTAAGGCAGTCAGCGTTAGCACACGTGGCAACGAGATCCGCGTCTGGGAACTCGAGGGCCGTGTTGGAGGGAGCAGTGTGGCGCTGCGGCCCAGACGCTCACCACGGAAGGAGTCGTCAATGAGCCTGCGCCGGACGAGCGAAACAGCCAGGTCGAAGTCACCGCGGCGCACCTCTGTTGACGTAAAACTAGACGCAGACTCAGATGCAGAGGATAGGAAGAACTGGGTTGGCTTCGATGACGAGATGGTGGTGGTGCTCAAGGAGGCAAGTGATGGGCGGGAGAGCTTGATGGTATATGACTTTACGTGAAGGGAGGTGGTATGTATGTGTGTATATACACGCATACGTATATATACTGATATGTATGGTTTACATTCGTACAATATATGCATTATTTACAGTATATATGTATACCCCACGAGTCACGCTTTGTTGTAGATAAACCAAGAGCAGTATGCATCATTCAAATCGTCGAAGTGGCCCAAAAGGCATGCTACCAGCCACGCACAGCTCTACCGACAGAACCACATGTCGCCAATGTCCATAATAGCAGCTCGGCAGAAACAATAGGCCCTCAGAACGTCAGTAACTTTCACATCAGCGACACTGGATGGCGCATATGAGCACGTAAGCATATGGAGATGATGGCGAGCGAGCAGACGGCGGAAGCTATCCTACGCTCAATGAGGTCCTTACGACACGAAGCGGAGAAAAGTCGGAAGCTTGGTATGTGTTGCGTATTGACTCTTGACTCTTGAGTGACATGAAGGTGGAAGGGAAAAGAAGGACAATGGTCAACCCCAACTATAATCCATCTCACTTCTACTCCGTAAGTTCTGTTACAATGCGCTTTAGTAAAACCTGAGGAAAATGGCAATGTCTGACGAATCAATGTGTGAGCCGTGGCCACGCTACAAACTCGAATGTACGGAGGACCCACTTGTTCGTTTGCATATTTTTTCCTTGCACACACGCTCGCGAGTTAGACACACACACACGCCGTCACTCTCTTAAACTGAGGCTGTTCGCGATGTCATCTTTGGCATGCATTAGGGGGCCTTGCCTCTATTGTATGTAAGTCTATGTATACCCGCCTGCCCGCACTATCGCCTATATTCAGATAGCTAATACAAGCTCAAAGAGCGCTTTGGCAATGGCAACTCCTTCATCGAGATTCGTAAACCATAAGACCAAAGGTCCGGTCCCAAAATCAGCATCTTAGCCACCCGCGAACTCGCCCTCCCTATCCCTATCCCAAGCATAAAACGAAGCTTTCCAAGACGCCCAGAGACATTGAGGTGTTGTTATGAAGGCGAATCCAGCCTCGATGACGGCCGTCTGGATCGTAGAGGCCGAGCCCTTGGGGCTCGTTGGTAGCCAATGCATTCGCGGGAGTATTCGGTAAAGGCCGCCTTACGAAGCAGACGGCGTGTTGTAATCGTGCGTTACGTTTAAGGAATAATTAGTAGCTATACGGGCCAGGCCGGTGTCTTCCCATGTGCCACACAGCTACTAATTACTCCTGAGACGTAACACATGATTATAACACGCCGCCTGCTTTGTAGTAGGCGGCCTTTACCGAATACTCACGCGAATGCACTCAACGCCAAACGAGCCCGAATGGCTCGGCCTCTACGACCCAGACGCCGTCATCGAGGCTGGATTTGCCGGCGCGACCGGGGGAGCCTCGGAATAACAACACGTCACCTTTCGGCGTCTTGGATAGCTTCGTTTGATACTTGTAGTAGGAGGGAGGACGAATTCGTGGGTGCCTAAGGAGCTGATCTTGGGGCCAGGCCTTTGGTGTTGTGGTGACGGCCTCATACGGAAGAGGCGGCAAGCAGGGCACCGTTGAAGCTTCTTACTACGCAACAAATAAGAAGCAAGCATTACAAAAAATTGGCTCCCGTGATTGCCATTCTACTGAGATTCTACGGTAGTGCTCTGAGTCCTGACTCCCGAGCACTACGTAGAGTACGTTGTCATGCCCAGTACTGATTGGGTCGCGTGACACGCATCGCACCAACCACTGTGCGCGAGATCTTGCTCGTTACTCCTCCAACTTGTTCACAAAGTAGGTCGTTTGGTTGCATTTGACTCAATGGCTATCTTTGTCGTCACATTAGAACAAGCTCAATCACCATCGGCTGAGAATGCTGCTGAAGAATATTCACACGCAGAACGAATTACCAAGAAGTTCACGAATGTCGCCCTACAGCATGCGCGAGCCCGCAACTCAACAAGACGAACGAACTGCGAGAAGATTGACGGAAACCCCTTACTGAATGTGCGCCGCGCGAGGCTCATCTGCTTCTGTCGTCCACAGGACCCCGATCTTCTACAAAGCAAGATCCTGCCGCCATGAGACCATTCCTGAGTATGGTGAGGCGTGGAATAGCCACACAGTATACTGTACGCAAGAGCTCACATTGATGTTCTACCACTCGAGCCACGAATACGGACGCTGCTCGTGTCGATGATGACCTTTAATTATGTGATCCCGAGCCATTTATGACTCACATTATCTCAACATCAGGTTTGCCGGCATACACATCAAGGCATGACTATACCTACAGCGCAGCCAACCTACTCAAGGTTGATATACGAGTCGATCAGCTACACGTATAGAGAGCAGGTTGACCGCCTGGTTCAGTTGCCCTTGAGATCCAATTTCAGGCGGCATAATCTCTTTGGAACCACGTACAGTGTCTTCCGCGGTGCGAGCCATGTCAGTGAGATGGTCAAGCTGCTCCTCATACGTGTTTCGGTCCTCTTTACAGAATCCAGGGAGTGCACTCAGCTTAGCACTGGCCATGACTTTGTGTACGTCAGCAAAATTGGTATTAAAGTCGTTCTCCACGAACTCCTTGATGATATGATTCAAAAGATGGCTCGAGATCACATACGTCACTCCAGTGATTATCAACAACGGATCAGAAACATGTCACCTACTCGTCACTCGCGCGAAAGTACCTGGAGATCCGATCGGCATGTGGAAAGGCCGTCGATATGTTGACGACCACTGGCTCTCGTCGTGCATTGAACCAAAATGCCCGACTCTCCAACTTTCGAGGTTTGCGATGGCAGCATCCCTTTCGAGGGTTGACTAATACGAGGCATCTCAAAGCTTCGTGCAAATGCGGATCACTACCCGACCGACGACGCACGCTGGTCCAAAGAGCTGTCAGGAACGAGACTCTTAATTCTATTCGGTGGCCATTAGGTTATGAGCCCGGCTGTCTGAAGGTGCCATCGGGCAGTTGTTGGCTCGGTCAATCTCGGGACTGACCTTAGGCTTTGGTTCGCGCAAGGAATTGAGACGCGAGACGCGACGTCAAGAATCAGATTACGATCCGCGTAAGGAATCGATCAGGGATAACGGTGTCCCGAAAGACACTTGACCTAAGAGCTTTCCGCAGCTTATGTCATGTGTGCGTAGCGACCGCGCTATCACGACTTCTCTTTTGATCTCGTAGGTCAAGTGTCAGATACCGTTATCTCTGATTCGAATCCTTTCGCGAATCGTAACCTGATTGCTGGCGCTGTGTCTTGAAAGAGGCAACTTGCGCACGCAAGTGCTAGAAAATCTACATCATACAGGCAAAGTACTTTGCCACCTGGGCCGAAATAAGATGATGCGTGTGGTATCGGACAGTCAGTTCTGGTCACGACATAGAGGAGAAGTACTCCGAGACGTATACGTCAGGAACTGCTTGGCGTGCAGGAGAGCCCAACCTATACACGACAAGACACAGGGCCTCTTACGCCCGCTGCCGATCTCCGACAAACGGTTTTCCAGAAGGCATCGGTGGTATTCAAGTCGATGCCGTTTGACAACATGGATTCGATGACGTTATGGTGGTGATGTGCCGTCTGAGCAAGCAGTCAATTACCATAAATTGTCACAAGTCTATCATTGCGGCACAGATAGCCACACCCTGGTTGGATCACATACGGCGTCAGTACGGTTCCTCGGAGGAAGTCGTTCTAGACAGAGGTCTCCTAACTCTTTTCGGCATTTTAGGACGAATTCTGCAAAATTCTGGGTATAGAGAGAAAGCTGTCCACATCTAGACACCCTCAAACAGATGACCAGACGTAGAAATTCTAGTCAAACGCTCGATTGTTATCTTGGGCCTTTGTAATCCGAATTCGTGGCGATGGTCGCCCTCGCGAATTCTACGTGCTTCGGCCCCTTGGAATCCCGAAATGGTTTTCAGGCCCTGCTGACCTAGGTATACCGGGCGCCACCGGGCTTAAACGACGAGCGGGACCGTAACAATGCCGGTCAAATACGTAGAGCGAATGCACGACTTACATACTCATCATTCCACCCAGACCTTTCTTCTCACGAAGTTTCTGTGGAATGGTGAGGGATACGCGGGAATAAAGGATCGAACATGGACTAGTTATTCAGAACTATATGCCAATTATGACTTCACATGCTTCTGCTCGGGAAGTAGGTAGAAGGTATATGTACCGGCAGTGGGCGTCGACATGACGCGCCCCACGCGTCGCAGCTCCGGCATTTCCAAATCGCATCTCTTGACTGTGATGGCGCCCCCTCTCTATCTCGAAAATGGCGTGAAATATGCGTCAAGCTGAAGGTAGACATGACCAGTCGAGGCCCGTCGCCTCCGCCGCCGCGTGTTTATCGTCCCAAGATATCAACCCGTCAAACTATGCGCGGAGTAATTACCCAACTCAAAGCCGCCGGAGCAAACAATTGGCTGCTTATGCCCCCGCACTTTGTGCCAGGTATCCCTGCCCCCTGTACGTTTCCTTTCACTCACGCTCGTTGCTGACGGCACAAGCCCCAAGCCACCAACCAAGCCGGCGCTTAGAAAGGGAAACAGTTAAGCCTCTGACATCTGCTCACGGTCAGCATGGCGTTATAGGTGTATTATGTATATCAGCGACGCGGATCTCGTCGTGGCTAAGATGGGATTTTGGGTTGGAAAATGCTTTCCCATAATTAACATGTTGCCTGCTTAGACACAAACAGCAAAATGCGTCCAAGAGACTAAAACACAAGGACGGGACAGACTGGGTCAAGGCACGCGGGAACGCGAAAGCGACGGAGAGAAAGGAGCGTGTGCATAGCATTGGTGTGTGACCTGATGGAATCGATCAGCCTTCGATAAGGCGGGCGTTGTCGCACAGTGCCCATCTCTGAATTGCGCCAGTCGTTGCTCCAGTCGAGTCGTTTGTTGCTGTCCTTCCTCCATTTGAGAACCTGCTTGCTTGTCCCGGAGTGCCGTCTTGGGTGACTACCACTGCTGCATCATTCGGTCGCCGGCGCAACATCTGCTGGGTGGCAATCAAGCCTAGAGCGACGTCGTCACAACTCGTTTCGGGGCTCGGGCTGGTCAACGCGGTTAATACATACCGTCCAAAGCTGGCAAGCATTTTGACAACTCAACTCGTTGACCTTAACGCCAGGTCCAGGACTCCATCTTGTTGACCCCACGTCTTGTGACTCACTCTGGACTCACGCGATCCGCACGAACTCCGAGGCTCCGATAGGCAGCGATGGGGCATTTCCCGCGCAAGCCACTCTTTGCCCGCTTTTCCATACGACGTCGTGGCCGTATAACTATGCAGTACATTAGCATCCTCAGCTGTGAGTCGTGACAGTAAGACGAGTCGAGTACAAACAGTAGCAGTAATGTACTGGATTTCTCACTTTCACATCGCGTTGCGTTGCGTAACTTGCGTTACCATCGTTCTGGGAAAAAGCGCCTAGCGTCGGAGCCAGAAATAGACCTGTTACTTGTCTTTGTTGTCCGACGTATGTATGTACCTACATGTTATCAGTTACTCAAGCTGTCCTCGTTCTCGCCGCCATTGGCAGGCTAGGTCGCACGCACAATTGCTCTAATTTCATGCAATGGCACTTGCTGCATCACGCGGCAACGGCTTGAGATGTGGTGCAACGGGTAGTCATTGACCAACAAACGCTCTTCGTCAGACGACAGCCTCCAATTGACTCGGTGGTGACCCTGTTGTAATTAGCTGACCTAGAAAAGTACATAATCCCAATCCCTAGGTAGCCAAAGTATTTGGTGAAGTCCCCGCACGGAAATGCGAAACACTTGGCATTGCCGCTGCATTTTAAGACCCCGCACTGATAGCTACATCAGTGCCTACCTCCTACCTTCCATGGCATAGGTACTTACTACTACCCTTTGTGCGGAGCTATTTCTGCCGCTTTAAAGCAGTTCGTAAAAGACTGAAGACCGCAATAGGTGTAATGCGAGTGGTGATGTATGCTGTCTCATATAAGCCTTTGGTCGCCTTTTTGCATGCTCCGCCATTGGGCATGAAACGACTACTTCAGGCCCATCAGTGATCAGCCCATTCCCCAACTTCATTCAGTGCCAGAAAAGATGCAATCCTCATCGTGTTTCAATGTCATGGCCATCTTTACTTTGCCGTTGCCTTGCGTGCCATCATGAGCAGAAAACCTCAATCCGGATTGATTGAAACTGATTCGGTTCAGATTGAAGTCGTGTTGAAACGAGTCCAAAGATCACAATGCCTGATAGAATTCGGGGAGGGACTTGATAAATGCTATCGTAGGTGAGCTCGTCGTTCCGCCCTTTCGAAACCCGCACCAACCCAGACGCGTACGATTGGATAGTCTTGGCGGCGGGCATGGCGGCATCACACCGTTTCGTCCATCACAGCAGTATGGCAGCTTGCGAAATTGTGTGTAGACCCTGATAAGGGCCCAGGGGAGGCGATTCTGCTTGCCAGTGGGCGGTTGGCCGATTAATGCCAGACACCCTGCTATCAAACTACACTTCACTGCCTTGCCTGAAGCTGGATTTTAGACGTTGAGGCAAAGATATATAATTCTACTTGCTGCTTTGACGCATGATGAAGCTGGTAGTATTCGCAGAGTAAAAACAACTCTAGACTAGCGGAGCGCTCATTAAATTGCTTCGTGATGAAGTCGTCACGGTAATGACGAGGTCTCGGCGCTTCCCTGCACGTTGCGTACCTATCCAGTGTCCTGTTAGTGAGCACCTTCGAGATAGACCGCCGGGCTTTTGCACCGGCTCCCAATCATTACCACAATACTTATCCTTCTGTCGGATCGATCTGATCCAGCCTCACACAGCCTCTATAAGTTCATGTGATAAGCTATTCACAGTGCTCCGGCTCCAGCCTATCCACGAATCGCGATGGCGATCTATCTTCAGTAGATGAACCGGATTCTCGGCACAACGAGAAATAAAACAGCTTCTGTCCATGCTTTGTCAAAGCTCGAGATGTTGGCAAATCCGCATCTACCTACATATCTGAAGCAGCTCTTCTCCTCGGCTGGAATGCTGCTCTCTTCTCTGGTCAAGTAGGACATCGGCAAATCACACCTGACAAGAGTGGAGAGTGATGGTGTGCCTGATGACCTTGTGCTGATGGCGCCAGCTGACTGGACGAGAGAAGGCAGGCGGGTGAGGGGTGAGTCTAGTAGGTACCTAGTCGATCTCAGTCCCCTACACGTGCTAAAATGCAGCTGCGAACAAGAACGCCTTGATGAATCCGAGTCAAATATGCATGATGGAGTGTACTCCGTACCTAGGGACAATGAGAAGGTCAGAGCTCGAGGCAGAGGAGAGGAACAGACCAGGCATAACCGCCGGAAATGGAAATTCAACAGGCACAGGTACAGGAATAGACATGGAGCAAACAACAGGATCGACATGGCATTTGGACGCGTACTCCGTAACAAGGGCCAATAATGTCGAGAGCATGAGCAAGAGCAACACGCAGGCGAAACAAGCAAGTTCTGTACCTTATCGTTAACAGTAACTACGGAGTACTCCGTACTACCTACAACTGTGCCTGCCTTGCCTGCCCCCGGCCTTTTAGCTTGTGCCTTCCTTTTAAAGTTGCCGGTCAGCACCGTGCGCATGCACTGTATCAACAGCCCACATGCTCAGCACTGCTACAGGCGCTTTTTGTTCATTGGGCAATTCAGTCCTCGGAGGCCTGGAGAACTTGAATAATGGAAACGGAGAATGCGCCCAAACAAACACCGAACGTGACCGGGGAATGGGAAGGGCAATTGAACTGCATCAGGTGCCGTAAGCATTTAGTGGTCATTGGGGAGCATTGAGCCTTGCCCGGCAGCAAAGCCATCCCGTGCCAAGCGCTGGACTCGGGCGATGTCGCTCCCATGATCGCCCTTCCTTCACCGTTCACGCCACAGTGAAGCCACCACAGTGCCGAATTTTGGGTAGGCAGGCGCAGCAGTGACCACTGACATGCGTTCGTAGGCACTCGCTCCGTCCACACCCACATGTTCCTCCCGCCCTTCTTTCTCGAAGTCACTTGCAACGCTTGTTCGTCGCTGCTCGATCTCGAATTGCCTATCAGTCCTCAGCAGAACTCGTGCTTTCGCAGGTTGCTGTAGGTGATCCGCTTTATCAAGTCTCGCACACTTCTTGATTCCGTCTTTCGGTTCCTTGTGAAGAAATCAACCTCACTCTCGCCAAGCAAATTAAGCATCTGATCTCGTCAATTTCCACCTTTCCGCCTCGGTCTGGGCTCCTTTTCAGATCGAATTTGTCTACAGCATATACCATCGAGCAGCCGTGCTTCTTTTTCGAAATCTCAATTTTGGTGCCGCCTCACTAAAGCGTTTCGGGTAATGCAAGTCCACTCGACAGTACATTTTTAGTCTTTCTCGCTGCTACATGCACACCTGCTGCAAACAATCGCCCTCAACATTTCCGAATTACGGGCATCAACGTCAAACAACTCTGGCTATATAGCGGCGGCGTCAGCGACCGCTTCCTCGTAGCAAAGTGATCCAGCCTTGAACGCAATCATTTCGTTGCTTCCGACTGCTCTGAAAATCGAGACAACCTCGAACAAGTGATCGGGTTTTCAGGTGCTCACTGCTAACAGCACGAACATACGCTATCCGCCCCGTATTCGGAACTGCATGACACTCTCTCAGTTGACTCTTCCAGCCAAATCCCACTGACACCCGCCTGACGCCTCCGGCCTTGTCTTCGCAAAAGACAAAAGAGGGGTGTGTGTGTGTGCTCCGACTGGTGTCCTCGTCCCGCGTTGTTTCTTCCTGGACATTGGTAGTGCGACCCAGCAAGTCGTCCACTTTTGGGTATCAACAAGGGCCCTGCTTTGCTTGGCCTGCGTTTGACTCATTGGAGTCATCAGCATCCATCAGTCATTGTTGTTTTGAAACAGCGCAGCATAGGGCGCTGGCTAAGGTTGAGCCAGCCCATCATCGCCGTCCCCTAATCGTGGCAAAACGAAGCCAGATTTCTGAGTAGCCCCGTGAATTGATTCGCGAACGTGAACGGTCAATTGCGTGTTCAATACTCCAGACGCCATCGCACGCGACAGCTTTGGCACCATTGAGCAATTGGATTCACTTGAGTTACTGAGATCAATCACTGCGACCACAATCAGTATCATCTCGAACAAGTTGACAAGCAATTGATCACCCCACCCCTCCTCCATCAAAAACACCGTCCTCCGAGATTTCCAGACAGACAGACCGACACCAACCATCATAACTTCAGACTACAAGGACAAAGAAAAGATAAAGACGCAGGAAATTCCCACCTCTTGCTCCGCATTTTGTACTGTTGCCACCAATTCCGTGCTACCGAGTACTCTTTCTCTCCTCTTGCACAAGAAGAGGGCGTTTGCGACGTGTTCCAAATTCGGCTGTCCAACCGCCGCGGTCTCCGACTTTCTCACCCTCCATCATCTCGGACAGTGTTGCGCTGCTTGCCCTGAACAAGCCCTCGCCACCCTACTGGCGCATTCACGTCACTCACTGCTGCAGTCTCAGTCACAGCACAGTCATCGGTTGTACAGCCCGTCGTTTATTATGGCTGACAAACCAACGGCATCTGCTAACTCGGCGCAGACTTCCACCACTTTCGACAAGGACAAACAGGCCCTGTCGTCTGTACCTCGCCGACCATCCGTTTTCTCGTCCTTCACCTTTGGTGCTTCGTCCACATCCTCATCATTTTCTGCATCTACATCGTCGGGTTTTGCATCCATGAATCGACGAGTATCTCAATCTTCCATGCCATCTCATTCTCACTTAACGGACAAGCTGCATGGGTCAATGGCTCCACCACCGGCACCAATGCCATCAATGGAGCATAAAAGGCCTAACATCGCCAGTTTGATGTCACCACCCGAGGCTGTTCTCGACAATTTTCATCAAGCCTGTCCGTCTACGAGGAGATCGAGTGGCGGCAATGGCAGTGGCAAGCAGCCAACGTCGTCGTCGTCGTCGTCGTCGTCGTCGTCGTCGCAGCAGTCGCTGCCCTTGCCAATGTCGCCACCAGTGTCACCGTACAGCAAGTTATTGGCCACTGCCCACTCGCTGCCCGCCACGATACCTAGCCAGATGGTCAAAGACCCCGTGTTGTATCCGATCGACGAGCACTCTCCAGCCAGTCCTCCTGCGCAGCAGCCATTGTTCGCACCTGCTGAACTCGAACATCACCAGCGAATTGTCGACGAGCATGTCAAAGCCAGGTCGCAGAGTATCTTCGGGGCTGTTCCGCCACCCAGACGTGAGGACTACGAATTGGTCCTCACATTCCGCTCTCAAGTCATGAAGCACTATACTGCCGACAGAAAGGGATGGCTTCGCAAGGAGCGGGCCTTCCTGGAAGCGGACCGACGGGCCGGTGCTCAGAGATATCATGCCCTCATGCCAGCCAAACCTATAGCTGCAAAACCCCCACACAAGCACCGCGCCGACCGAGTGTCAAAACCACAAGCTCGCCCTATCCGCACAAAGGCCACCACGAAAGGCCCATCCCCCCGAACTAGACCCGCCGGTCGCACTAGCGCAACGCCTGAACCAACCCGGCGGGTCGTTGCTCCTAATCGCGAAGACAAGAACTTCAGGTCCATTGTCGATTACTGTCCTCCATTGGACACTCTGCCGGACCGGGCCAACAGTCTCAAAGTGGACTGGAAAGGCCAGCCCATTGATGTCAGCTGCGATCCATCCGCTAGCCTCCTTCATCCTGATGAGCTTGTCTTGGCAGGCATTTTACGTCTGGACTGTGCTACATATTTGACCAGCAAGCGCCGCATCTTTGAACGTCGCCTCCAGTGTTACCGCACTGGAAAGGAGTTTCGTAAGACGGATGCACAGCAGGCTTGTAAAATTGACGTCAACAAAGCGTCCAAACTGTGGACTGCTTTTGAGAAGGTTGGCTGGCTAGACCCTCGCTGGATCAGCCAATTTTTGTGATGGCAAACGACAAGACACAAACTTTTACAAGACTCTTTGGAAAATTTTCTTTCATGATTTCAATAATGATTACGAACAAACGACTATTGGCACAAATTGGAAAGACGACATGTTCCGAGACTTTGATGCTTGCCACTTCAGATCGACATGTCGCGCATGCTATGACCAATCAACGCAACGCAGTATCGTTGTCGTTGCAATACACTCTCCCATTCTCCCATTTTTTGGCGCCCTCATTTTCTGGCTCATCACAATCTCCCTTTTCCCCTCGGCGCTCACTGGTTAGTTTGCATTGCGTCGAAGTTCGCGGCACGGCACGGCACGGCACACATCATCGGTAGTTTGACACACAGAAAGAGCGTTAGGGAATATCACGATACCCCGGAGTGGAATCCAAAGTGGCCCATTCACGATAACGTCACTCCACTCCAAGTTTTCCTTTTATTTCTCTGCATTTTGATATCCGGACCGCGCCACTAGTCGTCTCGGTGTTCAAGGCTTACAGCCTTGCTTCTTATCACACCAATTGAGACGGACTGGAGTTATTTTTGATGGTTCAATTTGAGACATCCAGGATATTGTATGAAAGGCGTTCCCATTGATTACAGGCTCTTCTTAGCCGTTACTCTTCCAGAATGGAGACTGCAAGGCAAGATGGACACCGATGGAAACTGGGCTTTTCTTTCCAATCAAAGAGCAGCAGATGCCATTGTTTTAGGATTCTTGTTTAGGCAGGCATGTTGAACCCGGCTTCTTGGGACCTCCCTACATAGGGACCTGGGAACGCCAGTGGCACAACCCACTCTGGCGCCGCACCAAGTTCGGTTTAGTACGCCGGTTCGCATGGCCTGATTTCTCAGGGTTGCAATTTTTAACTTTGATCTCTCCTTCAATACACGATGAAGTTTGACTCTGCCTGTAAATTAGCCTTTAGTAGGGCGATGCCATCGGCTGGGAACGTTGTGACATGCCGAACCAAAGCCGGGGCCCACGGCGGATCTCCCGCCCGATCGTTAGATCTTGAACCCCGGATCTTGTCCGGAGGACGCCATGCCATGTCTAGGGGCCTAGGGCCCAGTTCCCGCGTTCCCTCGTGGCTTGTGGATCCCACTGCCATTGAAGGGCTTAAAAGTTGAGCTACGGACGGAACTTGGAAGTATGTAGGGGCGTCTTATCGATATGAATAGGCCACGCGGAGGCCGGGATTGTTCCTAAAACCGGACTGGACTACCTTGTAGGCATGTGTGTACCCTACATACCTAGGTAGGGTGGATGGAATGAGGGTGTGCGTCCAGTATGTATGTAGCTTGAAAATCTAACAATGTAGCATGTATGTACTCTGTAATTAGGCTTTTGATGTACGTATAAAATTAAGCTTAAAATATTTGTGAAATTTCTATCTTCTAAGTTTGGTGTTGACGTGGGGATTTTCGGGAAAAGGAGTGTCTTTTTTTTTCGTGTGATGCTTGGTAGGACTCGTGGGGAGGAGATGTGCAGTGTCGGTGTGGTGCAGGCTATGTATGTACTTGCTGTCCGTTCTAGGTACTCTTCTTGCTGTCGCTATCGCTGTCGCCGTCGCTGTCGCTGTCGTTGTCTCCCTTGGCCAGTGAATGCAAATGACAAGCCTCGTCGTGTGTGTGCTTCATGCGGGTACAGCCTACAGGCACCGCCAGACCCCCAGTTCTACCACAACGTGAATACATAGACGTCTCGCTTTTCCAGTCTTCTTCTATTTAATTTCCATGTGCTGCACTGCCGTAGCCCATTTTTGCTCATCGCTCCTAAATGAACGTACTGCTGGTTAGAAAATGGTCCCCAATCGAGTGCATTTATCCATACTACGTGTAATGACCATCCATCTTCTCTTCTCTTCTCTTCTCTTCTCTTCTCTTCTCTTCTCTTCTCTTCTCTTCTCTTCTCTTCTCTTCTCTCGCCGTATTTTATGCTCTGTCAAAGGGGCAAAAGAAGAAGGGGCAGTGTAGTTGGAACATACCTGTCAAATTTAAGCAGCTTCCCCAGCACAGGCACAAGCTGCGCACGCAATCTCGCATCCTTCTGCTCCAGAAACTGCAACAGAATCGTCTTGAGATACATGGTCTCTCCCGCGGCAGCCACACTGGTACCACCACCGCTCCTCGTTGAATCCATGGAGCTTCGACTCCTGAAATGGCTCCCGCTTCCCCCCGCCGCTGCTGCTGCTGCTGCTGCTGCCGCCGACGCCGCCGTGAGCTTCGACTGCGCAGTCTTGAGCTCCCGCGCTACTTTCTCATACCGAGCCCGCGAATCATCCAGCATGGTACGTAGATCTCCGCGCTGCTTCTCCCCCTCGCGGAGCTGCATCTCTGAAGTATCCAGCGCAGTGCGCAGCTGCGAGACCGTGGAGCGCATTTCTTCCGTCTCAGTAGAGGCCTTGGACTCGATGGCCTCGAGCTCATCGCGGCGGCGTTTCCATTCGCGTTGGCGTTCTTCGAGATCGTCGCGCTCGTGGGTCAGGGATTTGACTTGTTGTTCGAGTTCGCGGAGGGTGTGTTTGAGTTGTTCGGTTTCGCGGCTCTTGCGCCGGGCGAGGGTGCTGGATTCATCTTCGAGGCGCTCGCGTTCTTCGATGGCGGATTCCATGCGGGTGCGCATTTCGCGGACTTTGATGTCGGCGCGGGAGTCTACGTCGGCGAGGAGTCTGCGCATGGTTTCGCCTTCGCGGGTGCGTTCTTGGAGGAGTCTTTGTACTTCGGAGAGCTCTTCTTCGAGGGATTCGGCTTGGGATTTGGATTCCTTGAGCTGGATGGATAGTTCGGTGGCTTGGTCTCGCATGCTGGCTAGAAGGCCTTGGGCATTGGTGTACTGCTGGGACTTGAATTCGGCTTCCTCTTGCGAGGCGGCCTTGTCTCGGCGCAGTTTGTGCATTTGTTCTTCTAGGTCCTTGACGCGGGGACGTAGCTTGTTGAGCTCGTCGTGCGCCTTTTGCAATTCTCGTTCCGTCTTTTCGGCTTTGGCGCTCCATTCGATCTTGTCGGCTTCGGCACGTCGCAAGTCTTTCTCGGTTGTTCTCTTGCCCTCCTCAGCGCGTTGTTTGTTCGTGCTTTCTGCCTTGAGTTTTTCTTGCAGTGTCTTGATTTCTCTCTCACGGTCTGACGAAACTTGTTGAGCCTTGCTCAAGTCGCGTTTCAAGTCTGTCTCCTTCTTCTCCATGCCTTTCAGCTCCTTGGCCTTAGCACTCAGCTCTTCCTTGGCCTTCTTGAGTGCCGCAGAGTCTTCCCTCAGACTCTTCAGCTCTGGTTGTGCGCTTTGGAGGACCGCTCGGAGATCCGTAAGGTCCTTGAACCGAGTTTGTGCGAGCTGCTGGGCAGCCCCTAGGTCGGATTGCAGCGTAGCAGATTTCCCCTTGAGGTCATCATATTCCTTTTGCAATTCGTCCAAGTCACTCTGAGTTTTGGAACTGTGGGTTGCCTCGGATTGCGACGATGCTATCTGGGTTTGGAGCTCGACAATCTGCTTTTCAAGATGCGCCTTTTCTTGCTCAAGCCCCTTGATCCTCTCTCTGGCTTCCACATGGTCTTGCCCTATGGTGAGCAAGTTTTCCTGCAAATTCTCAATCTCCTCACGAAGATCTTCCTCGGACTTGCGCTTTTTAGAAAGTTTCTCGATTTCTTTGTCCTTCATCTCCACCTCGGTCCTCAGCTTCGCAATCTCACTCTCCAGGGCTGCGTTCGATGTACTTCCGGCAACGATCGCCTGATATGTACCAGCATTCGTGGCACCCTTGATTTCCTCTTCCTCAGCCGGGGTAGCGGATGCCGCAGCAGCAGCAGGAGTAGCACTTCCACCTTTACCCTTCTTCTTCTTGTTATTCTTCTTCTTCGAGCTGCTTCCACTTGTAGCAGTGCTTGCGGTGGGAGAGGAGCCTCCAACGACGGAAGCAACAGCATTTGTTACAGGTGCAGGCGCCGGCGAAGTGTCGATTTTCGTGGTAAGCTCGTCAATCTTGGCTAAGCTGTCGGATTTTTCCTTTTTGAGACCCTCAATCTGTTGGCTGAGGTCGTCGATGAGTTTCTTGGAAATGCTGGCCGCGCTGTTCGCTTTTGTCAATTTCGCATCCAAGTCGGCAGACTTGGTGTCAACATCCTTGATCCTGGAAGCGTGTTCCTGCTTGTCCTTTGCAGCTTGCTCTTCAACCTTCTTCAGCTGCGATTGTGCCGAGTCAAGACGCGCGGACAAGGTCTTAATTTCGCTGTTGCGCTCATCAAGTTGCTTTTGCAGCGTTTCTTGTGAGCTCTTTGCGTCCCGAGACTCGCTTAATTGCTTCGTAGCCTTTTCCAGACTTTTGACCAAGCTAGTACTGTTTTCTTGAGCCGCAGAGAGCTCCTTTTGCAGATCCTCCACCTTGCCCTTGAGCTGCTGGACCTCTTCTGTTTTGGAGGCCACTTGAGCTTGCAAGTGAGGGATCTCCTCGTCATACGAGAAGAAATCCTCGCCTGCCGTAGAGCCGGCCTTGGCCCCATCGTCTTGCGGCGTTGGCTTGGGCGAGACTGATCCAGCGGCAGACGCTGCGGGAGACTTGATTGTCTGAGGCGCAGCCTCTCCAACACTCGTGCGGGCTTGTGAATCGACCGAACCGCGATTTTTGGCGTCAACAGACGTGGCTGATTGGGAAGATTGAAGTGTTTCAAGTTGCTCGAGTGTTCGCCGCAGCTTCTCCTCAGACAGGTCATGCTTCTTCTTGAGTTCATCTTTGTCGGCTGAGACCTTTTTTAGCTCCTCCATAACCATGTCGCCACGCAGATTCAGCTGATTTATGTATTCCACAAGAGCTTCGGGGTCACGGATCGACGCGAGGGGGGTATTCTCGCGGAGGGCCTTTTCGAATGGCTCAATGGCAGTCGCGCGCTTATGAGCAACCCTATATGATCGCAAGAGTTCTGTCTGAATGGTTAGTGCTCGTCCGTTCAATAGACGCTGCTGAGGCATGGTGTACCGGGGTAAGTTGCCTCGAGCTTCTCAAGCTTTCTCAAGCGCTGTTTGATCTCGGGGCTCAATTCGGTGTTGCTGGCGCCTTGCGCGCTTGTATTTATGGTCGCACCGTCGGTCGCGGATAACTTTCCTGGCCCAGCCTCCTTTTCAGAGCTTCCAACATCTTGCGATGCGCCATCCTGAGCTCGACCATTCTTGGTGATCGTAGAAGATGTGCCTAAGCCTTCAGGAGTGTCTTTCTCAGGGGGAGGCGGCGGCGCAGGGGTCCCCGTACGGCTCAGCTCGTCGCTATCGTCTATGACAAAGGCCGCCTCGAAAACAGCTGGATCAGGATTGGGAGCCCCATTGTCGGTTATATCGGTCGAGGGTTTCTTGGCTCGCGGGCGTCGGCCGGCTGCGTTGGCGTCGCTCTTGAGAGACGAGGTCGAGCCGGATCGAGAAGGGGTCGCGCTGTCGCCTGACTTTAGGCGAGCTTGTTCCTCGGCAATGGTGCGATCTATAGCACCTCGTAGTCTCTAGAGTGAAAACATAAGTCAACTGAATGTCACCGATGCCTCGCCGGCAGAGAATAACATGGCGTGGGTTGGATAGGGTGGGTGACCAACTTGGAACATTGTAGTCGCTGGCGCTCGACGAGGCGGCTGTCCAGACTCGGCGGATGTCTAGTGGACAGGTTGCGCACGCATCAGAAACAAAGGCGATCAAAGAAAATACAACGGGAGTCCCAGTCGAAACGAAATGCCAAAGTGGTGAGTTGCGCAAGTCCCTAGTCCAACGGTTCCGAAGGGGGTCTAGACTCCAGGCTGGAGCTCGGCGCCGCAACCACCAGCTGTCAACTTTCTTGTCGGCGGCCGCCGGCAGCTAGCCGTCCGCCACACACCCCACGTCACTCTCATACAAGGTACTTTCTTTTCACCACCTCGAACGAACCTTTCGACCAGTCATCACCACGATCCTTACAACATCCTCTCTCCTTTGTCTCTCTCCAAAACGGCGGGCAGCTGCTTCAGCTGCTCCGCTTTCAACCTTTCAGCTCTCCAGCTCTCCAGCTCTCCAAGATGGTTTCATTCTGGCCGTGGAAGGTATTCGCATCTCAGATCAGCTTGCAACACCTCTATTCTCTTGCCACAGCTAACCAACTCAACTCTTACACAGGGCGATTCATCTTCCCCAGCGTCTTTCGAAAAGACATTGTCTACGCTTTCCACCAAAATCACAGACGCACAGGCTCGTCTCGACCGCTTGCGCGCCGAATCCCGCCGAGCCAAAGTCCTATGGACTCTATATCTGGGTTTCGCATACCTCGTGTATGCTATTGTCCTGCTGTTGGTGGTAGGATACAAGGATCTGGGTATCTATGAATGGGCTGGAATGGCAGGCGGCCCTCTTTTGTGCGTATACCTTTTGTGTTTCTTCTCATCTCACGAGTCGGACAGCAGCGCTGGCCTTGACTTTTCTAGTTTGTACCATTCGCAACGTATCGAACACTCTCTTATGACATCACAGAATATATACCACTCGGGCGATTATATCGGCATATTTTACTTACCACATCGACACCACCAGCGCCCACCTGCAGACGTACCAGGACGAGCGCGCCAAAACCATCCAGAAGCTGAAAGATGCTACCAAATACGATTCCACCATGGAGCTCATTGAGAAATATGGCGGGGAAAACAAAAAGAAGCCGCAAAAAGGCGGCGACGACCTAAACAAAACGGCTCCCAACAACGCCAGCATCTCCAAGAAGAGCGGCGTCTCCAATGTCCCCAGTCGAACGAATCTACCACCTCCGCCGACGGCCAATATCATGCGTCCAGACAGTCCAGCTATGATAGCAGATGCCAAGAGCAATGAAAAGCAGCAGCAAGACCAGCAGATCGGCGCAGAATTCGCACCAAACGCGTTTACCAATCCGCCGCCCGCGCCGCGCAATCACCACCAGCAGTACATGACACCCGAAACGCACTGGTACGACCGCATATTCGACGTCCTCCTCGGCGAAGACGAAACCGCCGCCAAGAATAGATATGCTCTCATTTGCCACGCCTGCAGACTCGTCAATGGCCAAGCACCCCCCGGGACCAAGACCCTCGCAGAAGTCGGCATGTGGAAGTGCTGCGGCTGCGGCGCCACCAATGGCGAGAAGGACGAAGGCAAGCGCATCGTGGAAGAAGTACTTGCCTCGACGACGACAGACGGTACTGAGTCTGCAACAGAGGGCGACGCTCCAGAGACACAGAACGTAGGTGGGGGGACTGTTGGCGAAAGCTCCACGTCATCTGCGACGGATGGGCCAGCGGAAGCTGTGAAGGCGAGGAGACGACGGGGGAAGCAAGGAGCGTGAAAGCTGGCTGAGTTTTCTATGCGCCTTTGTATATATACATGTTCTTCTAAACTGCGTTATTAGGGTCGGTTATGCAACCTATTATCTCGCTGCCAAAGTGACCAGCCGTAAACGTATTCTGGACTCGATGGCCGCAATGCCTCAGGTAGATTCTTGACTACGATTGCATAGATAAGGGGCGTATCCGCTACATAGCAGGCCTGATCCAGCTCAGAAACTAATGCCCAGTAACTTGTAAGGATGAATCGTTCCTACAACTATTTAGATCCACTCAGGATTGATGGCAACCGGTCATTTATACTTTGGCTTGATTGACGTAGGCTCGATGTATGAGGAAGGAATAGATAGGGAATGCTTGTAGGACTGGCATGTAGTTCAGACGTTACTGTACGCGTACTTTGAGCATAGTTTGTACTTGAATGAACCGGTGCCGGAGTTGCGAAAAGGCATCACATGATAGGTCAATCACCGCATGAGAGATGTGTACAGTGTATGTATCATTCTAGATGTGGAAAAGAGAGAATGATGGCAGTACCCTCCCTCACATTCAAATCATCAAGTGCAACACCAAAGCGCACACCACTCCTGATACCCCAACCCAATGTAATTATTTCATGCCTAGTCTATCTATCTCTTTCCCTTGCCCTTTTCCTTTCCCTTGCCCTTTTCCTTTCCCTTGCCCTTTCCTTTCCCCTTCCCTTCCCTTCCCTTCCCTTCCTTCCTTCCTTCCTTTGCCTCCCCGTCCATCCACAACCCAAAATCCAGGAAGTCCATCCCATCTGACTGCAGTTGCGCAGAAAGTAAGGAAACGCAATCCCCTCCTCTTCTATCGTCCAGGCCCTTGCTCGCGTTCCGTCGTGATAGCTCTGTGCGTGTAGTCGTCTATATACAGACTTCTCCAGGCTCAGCTTCCTTGCCCACACGTGCCCACGCACACGCCCACGCACGTCTCTTGATTTCAGGTCCGCCCCCTGAGATTGCGGTAACAAGCCTCAAGCCACCATTGCATCGGGCGCCAAACCACTCAACACAGTCCCATGACAATAAAGTATACGGGTGATTCAAGGGACAGATATCCGTCCTATTGTTGCGCCACACCGCGAAAGAAGTTGAAACACAACAAAGCTGCAGAGGGCATGCCGTCCTCCTCAGCGACTGATGTCTGACCAAAACACCCTGGTGCGTGAGCTCCCCAGTCTTTACCGCTTCCTCACTTCCGTAGACCAGCCTTCAATCCCATCCCCCCGTCCACCTACTTCGAGTCCCGTAATCTTGAGTCCCTTCATGCCAGGTGTGTCTTCCAGCCACCCATGCCCAGCCATGCCACCAGCGTTGGCACGCTTATCGGGAATCAGCTCCAGCATGGGGACCAAGAATGCGGCGATGCGCTTCGCCTCATCCTCCTTGAAGTGGTATTTCTCGCGCAGCACATCTGGCAACGCCCAGTGTCGTAGTCGGTGAATGTTTCGTAGCTCGCCCTTTCGATTAAAAATTTCTTGACTCCACTTCCCGCTGAGACACAAGGATCTGGGGAACGGTCCTAGCAGCTCGATGATTTGTGCGACATGGTCGTCGTCCTTGCCGTACTTGGTACCCGATTGTGGGTCGAACAGGTAATCGCCAGTTATTAATTCAAACACCTGCCATCAATTTTCAGCGCTTTCTCTTCCCGATACATCTTATTTGACGAACACGAAGCGAACGAAATGGACAAGAGAGGAAGGGGGCTTTACCATGGCGGCCATGCTCCAAACATCTGTGCTGGCACCCCACTTCGCACCAAGAATGACTTCTGGTGACCGGTATTGTCTGGTCTGAATATCGTTCGTGAAGTGGTGGTTTACCCAGCATGCGTTTCCCAGGTCGGCGATTTTGACACCGATAATGTCGAATGCGTGTGCATCTTCTGCTTTTCGCTTCTCTCCTACTGAAGATGAGGGCCCACTGGACTTATCGAGCGAGATCCCTGACACTTCTCGGCTAAGGATATCACTATTGATTCATCAAACGCATTAGCATATCAAATATCGTTGAAGGTGGCTGGTGAAGATGCGAATTTGGTTCTTCTTACGCTGTCCTTTCACGCTGCCTTTGTGATTCCTCTGGTTTGGGTGATGATTCACCATTCATCTTGTCGGATCCTACGCGCCGATGAGATGGAACGTTAGCTCGCGTCCCAAGGAGTTCCCATCTAACTCCAATCCTGAAGATATGTCGATGCGACGTGCTGTTTTCATGCGCTTGCTTGTTCACATACCTTGTTCGAGCAAAGTCCCGACACTCGGCGTGGCGCACCCCGGAAACAGCATGGAGGGGTTGAAAGTAGTGTTTAGTGGTGAAGGCAGTGGCTGGCTGCCTGTGATCAAGGTCCTGCGTCTCCTCCTGCCATTCCGGTTATTCTCCTTGTCTGTGGGTGGCTCGGCTTTGACAACTTTCTTGACGATTTGCTCCACGTCCCCAATCTCAATGAGGACGTTCTCGGGTTTCAAGTCGGTATGGATGATGCCGCATTCTCTGTGGAGATAGTCCAAACCAAGCAGGACTTGTTTCGTAATCTGCTTTACAAGAGGCATGGGGATACCTCGATGGTTCCATCTCCTAATCAAGCCCAACAAGTTCTCTCCAAGCACCTCAAAGACCATGCAGACATGGGTCCCGTGAGGGCCCTTGTGTTCAAAAGAGTCGAGGAGACTGACGACATGCTTTCGGCCAGGGTGATCGGGTTTCGCTTGCACGATTCGGTTAAGGAGCTTGATTTCGTCAATGGCGGTCTCGGTGTAGTGGGCAGCCGATCGGACAACCTTCAACGCCACATGCTTCTCGTTGGCATTGTCGCGCGACAACCAGACGGTGGAGAAATGGCCCCAACCAAGCTTGCGCACAACGGTATATTTCCCATCCTTGAAGTTTTCTCCCACGTGAACCGGATGGTATCCGCCCTTGCAATAATCCTCGGAGTCTTCTTCATCAGCGGTATTCTCGGAAGGGTCGTCGACGGATGATGCTGAAGGTGGACCAGAAATTGCGGCGGTCAATTGCTGTGATCTGCGCGACATATTAGATTATTACTCGAGGTAGACTGACAGCTGGGCCCAGCCACTACAGCCGCGGAGAGGTCATGAAGTAGCGATGAGGTTACGAGGGAAAGCAATTCGAGAGGCGGAGCTGATGATGGAAAATTGTATGAGTGGAGGGGGGGTGGACACAGAGGGGTCAAAAAAGGGCCGGGCCAAATATTCAAGCAAGAGCTTGACGATAGGAAGTCTACCATGGTGCAAAACGCACGACTTATCAAGCATCAATACTGTCTACTATCGCGTTCCAAGCACGTGCGGACGCGATGCTGCAACTTGCAAGAGAGAGATAGCAAGGGCCAGAGGTGTGGGAAAGATAGGGGTGGTATGACCTTGTCTTGAGGAAGCTCATCTTGAGTACATGTCGCGGTGTGCAACGGGACTGGCAACGGCAGCGACGGCAGCGACGGCAGCGATGGGGGCAGGAGGGTGGGGGGACAAAGAGACGGAGAGGCAGAGACGGAGGTCGTGGCTTGCTCCGTCCGTAGACAATGCCAGCCCAGAGCGAAGCGGGAAGGTGGAAAAAGAAGGCAGACCAGCGTGCGAGGGCATGTGAGATTGTCGAGAGAAGTCAGAAGTTCTGGCCCTTGGACAAGCGCCCGAGGATGATGTGGATAATGGAGACGAGGAGGCAAGGTGGTGGTCGTGCGTGGTGGTGAGGGCGGGACGGGACGGACTGGACAAGGGCTGCTCGCGACAGCTACCTAGGTATGTATGTACGGAGTATTGCTGTACGTATTGTACTCTGTACTCTGTACTCTGTGATAGAGAGGGCAACAAGCCATGCCAGAACTTCGAGAACTCATCAAGCACACTAGTGCAGTCCGCATCGGCAGCCCCGCCAACTCGGCTGAGGACATGGATGACGAATATGAATGACGAAAATGAAGAGCAAAAATCAACGACGGGACATGAATGACGGACACCAAGGATAGACTC
The DNA here is from genome assembly GCA_018360065.1 of Claviceps pazoutovae. NCBI lineage: Eukaryota > Fungi > Ascomycota > Sordariomycetes > Hypocreales > Clavicipitaceae > Claviceps > Claviceps pazoutovae. Next base: position 32,110 of record SRPO01000193.1, read on the forward strand.
CCCGTTCGTCATGTATGTATGTGCCTGCTCATCTGCGACGGCGCCGCACCATGTCCATGCTTGCAATGCCCAGCCTCACCCGCCTCCGTCTCCTGACCGTTTTTTTGACATCGTGACGTGGTCGTGGGAAGTCGCTGCTAATAAGAGCTTGTTCCCGCGATTTGGCATTGACTCTTGGCCATCATCGCATCAAGCTTGGTATCTTTTCAGTACTTTTTGTTGTAATGCGATTTCATCGTCCACTCCTGTATGCACGATCGCGACCCTTGTTGCGGGCAAGTGACTGCCAAATCGCAATAGCATCATCAACTCGGGCACATTCATCAGGAGCGGGAGCGAAGCCGCGTCACAACCGCCTGGCACCAATCGAGGATGACGCAGGTCGGCGCAACATGAGGCCAGACCAGTGACTCCACCATATTGTCTGGAACATGCATGCGCCAGAGGTACCTGTACGGTGCTGTACCTGTCCGAGCCGACACCGCCTTGCGATATCTTGCCCCGCTGCGCAGCAACTTGGTGCTTTTGTGAGGGGGCTGCAGCCTGCCAGACTTGCTCCAGGCTTCCCTGTTCCAACTTCCAAGGAGTTCGTCCACAAATGGGGAAACCCTGTCAGTGCAGAACAGAACTGAGACGCTGAAGAACTGCAAGGCTGACAACGACCACATCGCATCATTGCAGCGTCATGCGAAGGAAAGCTAGGTTGTGAAGTAGGAGGAGGCAAGGCAATGCAAATAAGAGACTCAATCTCGGGGTCGCAAGGCTCGAAGCAAAGCAATAAAAGAACACAATAAATGCAGAGATGCTGGAGCGCTATACTTTTCGCGCTCCCAGGCACTTCGCGCAAAGTAGGGCCCATGAATCGTGATGGATGGTGGATGCAGCTGCGCAAATTGTTGACAGCCCCGGACTGTGCGAGAACAAAGTCCAGAGAAAGAGCAAGAGAGCGCAAAAAAAAAAGTGAAGGAGTACAGGGATGAAGAGAGATGAAAAGAAATAACAAGTGTACGTACTCGGCCTTTTGGTCCCGTTTAGCTGACTGCGCATCATTCTCTGACTCTGAGCCCTCGGTCGTAATGATGGGCTTGAGGTTATCCTTCTTGCGCTTCTTGGCTAAGGCGTCCGCTCCATTGAAGCTACTACCATCAATCGCATCAGGAGGAGGAGGCTTCTCAGGCTCGGCCGATTGATCACCATTCATCTTGGTAATGGTACAAATCTTGAATCTGCTGTTCTCGGTGTAGAGGTCGGGATCGGGGCGCAAGGAGAAAATTGTCGTCAGGTGTCCGACTACGGACAACCAACGATCTTGGTTCGAATTAGCACTTGGAAGGCTTGGGAGGCGCGCAGTCCTTGGCGTGTTGACTGTGCATGTGTCTCGAAATCAGACTCGTGCCGTCGATGGGAAGAGATAGTCTCGCTGGCCTCAGTTCGGTATCGGTATCGGTATCGGTATCGGTGTCGGTATCGGTGTCGGTATCGGTGTCGGTGTCGGTGTCGATGTCGGTGTCGGTGTCGGTAGCGGTGTCGGTAGTCGACCGCAGGAGGCGGGAGAGGCGGGAGCGAAGAGGCAGAAAGGACGGACTGGGAATTGATGAATCTTTTAGGTCTCGACGAGGATGTCGTCTGCGAGTTCGATTGGAGACGGTAAAAGGATCGCGCAGAGGTTGGGAGAAAAATAGCCTTTCAAGATGACCTCACCCCGTGTCGCCAAAGTCTGGACACAGCAGGGCCTGAGTCCCCAGCCCCCCGGGCCCCGGCTGCCTATGTACCTATGTACTACAGTCTACAAGCGTCCGGCGGGTGCGATGCAGCCGCCAAGTCAAACCGGCGCAGTTTCAAGCGACCAATGGTGGGGTCATGAATGGTTGCAGGCAACTTTCAACGTTTCCAATTCATGGACGTGCAACCCATCCTCATTCGAAACCGAGCCTAACGAAAGAAATGACTGTTGGCATGTTTTGGCAACTTTTTTGTCCACCCGACACAGCCTTGGAGAAAAATTTGTTGGGCTGCTCGCCTGTATACTTGGACCCTGTGTTCTATATTCTGTAGCCCTGCCCGTGGGACCAATCATGATAACGCATCGGGAAGAGAAACTACCTAATCATTGGCGGGTGCGCACTGCGCGGCCATCTGCCCGCGAACAAACGGAGTACATACATATCTGGTTCACTTATTTCTTTGCTTTCGGAGTTCGCCCAGAACTATGCTTCAGAGAGGGAATGGGTAATGTGCGGTGCGCATGAGCAAGTATGCATGTTGAGACTTGGCGATCAATCCATTTCATGCGAAGACTTCTGCCAAAAAAAAGTCTTCTCGATGAAGGTACCTCAGACCGGTGACCGAACTTGAAAGCGAACGGCAAAGTGCCTGTTGACGTCATGCAAGCTTCCACACAGGAACAGCGAAAATCTGATGTCGCAATCCCGCGAAAGAAGGGTACGTAGTAATCGGGGTAGCCCACCCCCAGATCATAAGGTATGACTCGCTTTCGGGTATGTACATGTCATTTCCAGTCTGGGGGGTATTTTGGACTGCACATATGGATTAGGCCGACATTGGGCGCTGGTATGTGAAGAAGAATAGTTGATTGCCAGATTGACTCGGAGAGGTCAAGTAAAATGAGCAGAGATGACTTGAAACCAAAACTAAATAAAAGATCGCTGATCCTTGAAAACGAACAAAGCACAAAAAACTATGTATTGAAAATCGACCGCCCACACTTTCTTCCTGATTCTTGCGTACACACAAAGCTTTCATCGTCAATCGTAGCAAACTCTCTTCAGCACATGCACGCCTCTCTGAGGCTCTGCCCTTTCAAATGCGCCCAACACTAACCAGTTATCTTTGAATGAATCACACAAATTTATAGAACTCAGAATGAGCAACTTCACGCCACGCTAGTAACGATTGTGCTGATGTGCAGAAAGAAGATCACACGCTGGCAAATTCAATGACTGCTTACATGCCGAGCGACGTGAGAAAGCGATAGTCCTAAATTTCGTTGCTGTAGTCGAAGTAACAGTGCCTGTCGGACATCATGTTGATCTTGACAATAGAGTGAGGTCAACATGCACTTCGCAGAGCTCGAAGATGCTTCTTGTAAGCCGCTATGTGTCCGCAGAAGTCAGAGAGCTGCCACCTTGAGCAGTCAAAGAGCTTCTCTCTTACGGCCTTGAAGAATTGCTGATTTGAGCGCTCAAAGAGCTGCCCCATCGTGCCCTCTGAACAAAGTAACACCGTCCGCTGGTGCCATTGGTGAAGACGCTGCCGAACTCACTGGACAATGGCTCTGTCAACCTTGATGACGAGGCCTTTGACGGCCTCGGCGACGGGAAACCTGCTGCCCACATTCCTATAACACTTTATAGGCAAGACGATGGACTTTTTCAGAGGTATTCGCGCTTTGATAATGTACGCATGTGTCAGAAGAGAACTATATACCTTCACGTTGACGCGAGAAGAATACGGTACAATATACGGTGCCGTGTTATGTACCGCTATCATGATGCCGTTCGATACATTCCTCAAGACATTAGACAGCTACTCTCGCTTAGTGGCTAGGTCGGTGCCTTGACGATGGGTTATTAGCTTGTGGTGTATTGACGAGACTGGGATGAATGATGGCGGCCGCCTCGATGTAATGAACGCGATGTGCGTTGCTTGTACGTCTTTCCTTGGAGGGTATACTCACCGGGAACTCTAAATAATTGACGTCACAGTCCGCTTATGGGACGCAGTGGCTGTCGAGTTGCGTAAGCTGGGACATAGGAGCGCATTATGCGTATATTGCACTTGGTAAGGCTCAGATGGAAAATATACGCGTACTTGATATGACCCGGGCCGTTGCCTAGGTACCCGTTGGCCAACGGCTGCAACTTGCGAGTACCTGCCAGGGCTGAGGAAGAGAGAGAAAAACGGAGTCAAGTAAGTGATGAATGACGGACACGTTCTGTTCCTTTGCAAGCACTCCACAGCGACGCGTCCCGGTTGCCGAAATTCATGAATTCTGTATATTGAGAGAATCTCTCGTCCAAGGCCCTTCCAAACACCCAATTACCTATCACTTGTCTTCACTAAATAATGCAAAACGCCATAAACGCCTTTGCCTCATCCATCCCCCATAGTCCCAAGATATACGAAAATCTCAGCCCCTCTTCTTGTTCTTCGTGGTCATTCTCCTGAATGCCTCCATACCACCCGCACCAAGCGGCCTATGATCCGTGCCTTGAGCTCCCTCAAACGTGCTTTTAGGAGCAATAGTGTAGCTCTCTGGAAGATTGGCCATACGGGCACGGTTGTTAGAGCCGACGGGGGCAAGAATACGCTCGCGCTCGGCGTCCTTGGCAGACAGCGTGGGCCGCTGGCTGAGGTTGAATTGTGCGCCAATCTTTTGACGCTGTGCGAGACGGGCAGCCCTACAGCACGAAACAATAGTTTAGTATAGCACCACAGCATATGTATGAGGATGGAAGAAACAATGACCGAGGGGTATGGCGGTCTTCTGGGCAGTGCTAATGTCAAGACATACTTGTAATCGTATTCCCGGCTCTCGACGTGGCGCTTCTTGTAGTCATCGGTCCGTTTCAAAACAGGGCGACTCCATTCTCCCAGAAGCCTTTCTGCCATACGCTTGATGCTAGGCTCAGGCTTCTTACTTCTGGTGTAGAAGAGGACCACTTTGCCAACACCACTGCTTAGAAGGGTTTCCTTTTCAACGTTCAGCTTAGTGAGTGCTATAAACAGATCCCGTTGGATATTATATGCTGGAAGAGATCCGTCGTTGAGGGGCTCGAGGAAGAACTTGACGTGTTGCAAGAAGTTGATGTCTGGATCTAGGACTGCGTGCTGGACATTGTTTCGGTTGAGAATAGCGTTCACATCGGGAAGAAGTTTCAGCTTGTGAACGGCAGGGTTTCCCGACTCGCGTGCTTCATTGTCTGCTCGACATGCTTTTTCCATTCGGACCTTGAGTTCGGCGAGCTGGTCATCGATTTCGTCTTCCAAGTCCTGCGATACGATGGTTAGCGTAAAACTTGCAATGAGCTATCTGGCTCTCTGGTCCTCACAATTTCATCCTTGCGGCGACGTTTGCCTTTTCCAGGTCTCTTGATAGCCGCGTCTAACGCCCGGTCGATGGCCCTTTTCCTTCTTTCTTCAGGACTCAGGTCTTCTTCCTTCTCTGGGGCAGGAGCATCAGATTTCATTGCTCGCCGCCGTTCTCCATCTGCGGGCCGACGCGATCGTCTTTTTGAGTTTCCGTCTACTTCTTCAGCGCCATCGTCCATCGCAATATCTTCATCGTCATCTCGTCTCTTCTTCTCTCGGCGACCTTCTCGGGGTTTCTTGGGAGCATCGCCAGTTGTACGCTTTCGCTTGCTGGCCTTGAGTGTACGCGCGATATCCTCATCGATGTCAACTGGGCGGTCTTCAATCTTTGCTGTTTCGGGATCGTAGTCTTCAAATTCGTTTTCATCGATTTCTGACAGAGCATCCGACTCCCGATCCGAGTCCGCGGCCGCTAACTCATCCTGGAACTCCTTCGCCTGATCTTCTTCGATGGCTGCATTCTCTGGCGAGCCGACAGGAGATTCGTGATCGGACATTATGATAATGCGTTTGCGTCAAGTTGGTGGTAGCTTCAAAATCCGTAGACGAACGGAAGAAATAATGAATGAAGGCACAAAGTCACATCAAGCTCAAGCATGCATGTCTTTTTGCTGCGCCAATGTTCAGGCTCACTTTCGCAGCGGTCCACTTTGAGGACCAATCGAATTCATCGCACTTCAACAAGAAAGAAAAGCGGGTCTGGGGATGGGAACATGACAACGAAGATGTCTTCGCGCTCTACGGAGTCAAGAGCAGCAGAAGCAGTCTGATGATTTGTAACTTTGATTCCCCCAAGTATATGCTACATCAGCATGTGTAAGTTGCAATCACAAGTCCTCTCAAATTACCATGGTCAACGCATGACTGTCCAGAACAAGTTTAAATTCCGACCGGACTGCTGACATAGCTGATCCACTTTTAGCACCCAAACCGACCCCACATGGATTTGTTTTGTGTACATCTGTTCCGTTGCGCTTGAAGATTACGGAGTGCCTTGAAAGTTGAAAGATGCCAACAGATACTCATTATCGGGCGCTTCTAATCGGATCACATCGCGCGACGGTCGCTGTAGCTCAGTATGGCTGCTCGGACATACGAGAGTCCCATGGACTGGGAGTACCAAGACAAAGGTCCCTTAGACCCCAGCAGTCCTTTCGTACATGCTGCAAGCAATGCAAAACGAAATGGTCAGTAAACGTCTTGAAACACCATTTCAGGGCTGCTTCCATGAAAGAAACTAGGCCATTGACGTTTGTCTCGCTAATCCGATCTTGTAGCACTCGACTCTCCCTTCAAATCACCCACTCGAACACCGAACGACTTCGCTCGGTTTAACTTGCAACCTCATCCTCCCCAGACGTCGAGTTTCACTCCTCAGCTGCCACCGAAGTCCTATGGCCCGCCATTCAGAAACCCTGCATTCACGACACCTAGGAAGTCGGTCGATGAAGTTTCCTATTCCGAGGCGTCGGGGGCGGAGGATAGTCCAGCCCCCACGGAGGTATCCGATTATCCAACCAATACACCAGATATATACCGAAGGGCCGACGTGTCCATTGGTGCGCCGATGACACCTCTCAAAATCGGCAAGTCGTTACGATACGGGAAGTCAACAAGTCCGATAAAGAAGCATGCTCCTGGTAGAGGAGAGATTTTTGGATATCGAAACACGGACAAGTCCATGCGGAAGAGGAAGCGCCACAATTTCGACAAGGATGTTGGCGGTGTCTCTCGAGGCTATGATGGCGACTCCTGGGACTCAGAGTCCGATGATGGCGGCGCACCGGGCAGTAGATCTTCCAGCGGCCAAAAAGGTCAGGGAAAGCAGAAAGGACCGTTAGAGTCATTTTTCTATGCGATGAACAAATACCCCAATACTCCGGAGTATGTGCAGCGGTGGATGCAGCTTGGAGCCAACGTCTTTCTTATTTCTGTTTTGACGTACGTCTGTTGGTCAGTCGTCAGCACCATTCGCTCCGATATATACAACGCCAACTTGGCAGAGCATCGGACCATTATTGGGCAAATCGAAGCATGTCAGGACAAGTGGAGGATCAACGGCTGCCAGGATAACGACCGCCCTGCTCTAAAAGTTCTTTGCGATGAATGGCATGAGTGCATGAGGCAAGATCCAGACGCCATCATGAGAGTCAAGGTGACTGCGAAGCAAGTTGCTGAGATAATCAACGAGTTTACAGAAACGATGCATCTCAAAGCTTGGGTATGTGAACTTTGATCTTCTTGCCAGAGCTTCAAATATATGATTTTAGAGCTAACTTGCGATTTAGGGTGTAATGGTTGCTATTATATTGATTTGCACCACTGTCAACTTCAGCGCGTTCAGCCGGTACGATAGCGGTCACAAGTCCATACCGCCGACGCCTTCTCATTCGGCGAGCAACTTGCCTGATCCAGCTCGATCTCCTGGTATCACACCAGACTATATGCTAGTACCTGTACAGACCCCGAGGATGCAGAGGCAGGCGTTATTAGACGATGGGACAGATACCGACAATTCACCCATCAATATGAAGGCATTATATACATCGCTGGGACGACGATCGCCTAAAAAAGGTGTTCGTGCGCTGAGTCCTATCAAGTATGGACTGACTCCGAGTAAGGGTTATTAGCCAATTGAGGCTGTTGGTGCACGCCACCCTTCGAGGCTTTTCTTTTGTAAGAGGAACTCATTGTAAAATACATTAAAGGCGAATAAAGGTGTTATGGTAAGGCCACATTTTGGGGGCTCTGGTAGGGCATCCAACATTCACGCATCGTTTTTATTCACGGTGGCTATGGGTCGACGGCGACCGAAAAGCGGAAGAGAGGAGATATTGTGGGCATCAGCAATGGCATAGGATGAACATTCTGGATTTTGTGTAGAGGCAGCGTCAATGGACGTGTAAAGAAGAAATTAGTTTCGTGTTACTCAATTCGATGACAGTATCACAGCCGTGCCAATGCTTGAGATGCTTGACCTTGTGCTGACTACTGACGCTGGAGTAATGACAGGACTATCATCTGCTGACGCAACTCTCGAACAGATTGCAAATCCTGATAATCTTCAAAGATGTGCAAGACAAGCCGCAGATGGTCCGTCGGTTTGATTGGCGCAGTGGTAAAATGTTACCGAAGCAATTAATTGCATTAATCTAGAGCGCAGCCACTGATCGTGTGCGGAACGTTGTCCGCTGCCTGCCTGCCGCTCAATGAACGGGTCCTCTGTTGCATCCGCACACTTGGCACTATGTACGGAGTAAGAGCCGAAAGTTACACGTGTCAGGCCGCTGCCATGACTTGATTGATAAACGCTTCCATTTTCGGTGAAGATGATACCTGTTGATGACGTGCGATGTGACCGATGGATCATCTTGAAGAACGGGGGGCCTTCCTGAATCGATGGTGAGGGGTCGCGGCAGGAAAAGGACTTTAGCTCGGTCGGTGGTTTGTCAATGATTGTGTGCACCACTGCACACCTTGGGAATGCTTTTGACAGCGAGCGCCGTGAACTTTGAAGGCGCGAACACGAAACCGCTCTTGAGTGGAGTGGGGAAATGCAGGTTGGTACACATGGGACCTACCTAGTAACCACGTTTCGGATTCTCGGCTCGCGGTGGTGGCTGCGCTGGGAGGACAATCGCTAGACAATGATTAGACAAGTCGCCTTTTGCAATCATGTTTATTTTTTCTTGACCTGACAGGCATGGCGCAGTGGCACAGTCTCGGCATTCTACGTGCTCGGAACGGCCAGATGAGGCTTGGAAATTGTTGGGGACTCTGGGAGAGAGACCCAGACACCAGAGTTTGCGCAAACTCCGCAAAGGGTCGTCGCGGGGTCACGACTCACATGCACTGTGTGACTCCGAGTGAGGGCCCTGGAAACCCCTGTGTGGCCCCTGTGGAGCCACTGGCCGGAGTGTGGACTGAAGTGGACATTCCTGAACCATGTCGCCAGCTGCTGCAATTGGCAGCTTCGGGCCAACCAGATCTTGCCAGGACCAACAACACGACTTCGGGAATAAGCCGTAAGCACACACCCCTCTACCTGCCTAGATCGTTTCCACCGGTGCGTAGCAATTTGTCTCTGTCGATTGCTACCCCTCACTTCGCATTGTGCCAAATGAAGTTGCGGCTTTCATTCTGTTTTTGCCGCCATTCCTCGTCTTGCTGCACTGTGCTCCGCCACGAATGCTGTATTGTTTAGCAAGCGCCGAGGTTCTCTCTTTAACGATACATAGCGCATACATCACCACTTTACCACCGTCGTAGGTAACACTGCGCATTTGCGCCTGATATGCCCGTGGTTCACTTCCCAGAGGAATTCGCGAACTCTGCAAACAAGAAATCACAGGCCGCTTCTATCCGCTCGACTCCGCAATAGAGCTTGTGAAAAACTTGCTGTTTCAGTGCGAAATTTCCGCTTGCCATCGCTTTTCGAAGGCTACCTCATCTGCCTCGTCCGGTCCGCCGCTTCGTTTTCAATTCACTTCGTCCGCCGTGTCAGAATGTTCAAATAATTACTTAAAAAATTAAGATTTCGATTCTCGGACGACGCATACGTTTATCTCACCAGCCCCTTTCGGTATCTGTCACCTTGACAGGACGACCTCTGCATTATATCAGAAAGAGACCCCCATGCCACATGCTGTGGCTCGGCATCTCAACACCTTCCTTTGCCAAAAAAGGGTTTGAATGTTGAGCTCGCGGTCCCGTCTTTGACAGGCTTGACGGGTCATACACGAGGGTCCCACAGATTCTTACGTTGCGAATAACAGGTGGAAGATAGGAGGACATTAGGCAGGCCATATTTCACGCCGAGCCATGGACAGGAAAAGCTGCAGTCAGACTTCTTCTGGTCCAAGTCAGCCCAGCACGCCTCAAGGAAGTGTCCTTCTTCGGTCATCCGCACGCCAGAATCGATCGACACCTGCAGCGTCGTCGTCTACATCGTCGAGGCTACAGACCAATCATCAGCAGAACTTGAAGCGGAAGAGGGGTTTCGGTGTCGTGACGCCCAATGCCTGCACAGAGTGTCGGAAGAAACGGGCCAAGGTATGTCCCCTAGCTTCGATACTTGTATCCTCAATCGCTCGAGATGAATTGCGCGATGAGGCAACGATTTCACTGCTAAAATGCCTTCTCTGCCTTTGTCAAATAGTGTGATGGACATAATCCATGTGGACGATGCAAATCCCAGGAAGATGTCGAATGCGTATACGAGATTCCTGTGCGTCAGTCGAAGGATACTCTTCGAAACGAAATCGAGAGCCTCCGCTCACGTCAGCGGTCCAGCAAGCAGATTTTTGCCGCGCTCGCTAGGCCTGATAAGTGGCAAGAAGTTCTAAAGCGCATACGCGAAGGACAGTCCTTAGATAGTATATCAGCATGGGTTGGCGCCAATCTGCCCGCTGGAACAGGTACGTACAGTTCGTCCCAATTACCCTCTGACTGTCATCTCGTCAACTTCAGCCTTTGATTCGTTATACTGACGACTGCAATGATTGCAACAGCGGCGGGCCGGTCTAGCGGTTCTCGCCTGCAGCAAATGAATCTGAATGTTGACGGCGTCGGCGGCGCGCCGAAGGATTTACAACATGATAGTCCCTACAACATGAGCCAACCGAACTCTGCCAAGAGCAACAGCTCATATCCCGATGCCCTCAACTGGTCTATGGATGTGTCTGTTCCACACCAGGCTCGAGTGGCCTCCTGGGCCGATAGTATGTCCGCAAATCAAGCGTTTGATCAAGACGACAGAAAATATCGAGGCGTAGAGCAAATTTTGGCGTACAAGGACGGGTCAGAGATGAAATCACCACCACGGTCATGGACCCGCGTAATAGATGATGTCAACCTCGTTCAACATCTCCTGGCGCTGTATTTCTGCTGGGAGTATCCTACATTTGCGTCATTAAGCAAGGAGCATTTCTTGCAAGACTTTCGCGATGGCCGTCATCGGTATTGTTCACCCATCTTGGTTAATGCATTGCTCGCTCTCGGCTGTAGATTTTCGGAACAGCCCATGACCAGGGCGGACGCAAACGATCCATACTCGTCAGGCGATCACTTCTTCAAGGAGTCGCAACGCCTGATTAATGAAGAAACCGACCATCACAACCTGACCACAATTCAGGCTCTCGGGATAATGTCGATACGAGAGGCAAGTTGTGGTCGAGACTCGGAAAGCTGGTACTACGCTGGACAAAGCATTCGACTAGCCGTGGAGATGGGCTTGCATAGGGTGGAAGATACGTTGGATGATGAAGAATTAGCAGTGCGGTCAGCTACATTTTGGGGTGCCTTCGCACTGGACCACGCTTGGTCATTGGCGACGGGGTCTCTGCCACAGTGCTCGTTGTTTCCCCTCCTGCCGCCGAAGCCGGGTATAATTGGTAACGTTGAGTCGTCATTATGGGTACCCTACACAGATGATGGTGAGTTGATCCCATAAACACCAAAGCATTGTCTCTTTGATTCAAACGCAGTCGAATGGCTGACAGTTCGATCCTTCTTCTTTTCTTTTTTTTCCGGAATACAGGTGCTCCTCTACAACGATCTTGCGAGCAGCCGTCCAATGTTCGGTCCGTATACAAATGCTTTTGTGAGCTAAGCGAGCTCGTACATCACTCGCTATACATGTTGCACTCTCCGGGCAAGCCCTTGACGGCAAGAGAGTTGTTGAGAATATATACGCAGTTCCTGAATTGGTATGATCGAATACCAGAAGTCCTGAGGCTGGGACACAACTTTACACCTGCCGTGCTATTTGTGCAGTAAGTTCATACTAACCATCATTCATGGGCATCACGCTTTCAATGTTTAGATTAGTCTAACATCACACAGCATGTACTATCATTTTGCAATCTTGCTACTTTTTCGACCTCTCATCAAGTTACAGATCAAGGGATCTAAAATTCTACCCAAGGACGTATGCTATCAGGCGGCCGATGCCATACAGGGACTCCTCGCATCCTATTCACAATTATATACACTGCGCCGCATACCATCCTTTGTGCCGTACTTTGTGCTCACCTCCACCATCATGCACCTCGCCATTGGCGCTTCAGCTGCCGAAGGCTCGAGCCCCGGCCGGGTTACAACAACCGATATTGAGAAAGCCATTCAAGTCGATCCCAGCATCAAAAAGTCTCTGCAACGCGGCATCGCCGATTTGGCAGAAATGGCCCCCTGCCACCATTTTGCCGAACAAGCACTCAATATACTGCGGTATCTGGCCAAGAAGTGGAATGTAGATGTTGAGCTAGAAGGACAAGACCTGATGGCGGAGGACGAAGACGAGATTGTCCGCCCCTTCACAAGCAGTCTCAACTTCTTCGCGCCAAACGTCAAGGTGGAGGACTCGGAATGTGATTTGGGCTTAGGAAAGGCCTTTGAGCGCAATCGAGGAGAAGATCAAGTTGGGAAGACGGCGGAAAACATGGCGAATCCGCTCTTTTGGCCTTTTCCCGTACAAGGGCGTCCGATTCTACCGTCGGGGAAGGAGCTTGAGCAAGCAGGATTTACGTTGCTATACCCGGATGATAATGACGATGATGATTAATGAAGGATATAATGAAGTTCGTTTGGTCTATACATCTCATGGTGCGTTTGGATTGGTACAGGGTGGGTTTGTTGGTCTAGATGTGCTCTCATGAGGCGTCTATAGATGGGCGGGTATGCGCCAGTACAGGAGGAAATGTTTTGGTTTTACTTTGAAAAGGGGCCCCAAAGAAGGGATATTTGCTTTTTTTGATGTTGTAAATTATGTAGTAACATTCGAGCAAGCCGGGCTCACTTCAATGACAAAAGGAGAGGAGCATGTATGTATGCATGCCGAAATATTCAACTCAATTGCACGGATTGGGGTCATGAAGAACTTGGAGATCCAACTCGGTCAAATTCGGGGTCGCACGCAAGCCGCTGCAATGCTTTTCGAGAGGCTAATGCGAAGTTCCATCGAGACTGTCGCGAAATGCTTGCTCGTATCTGCTTTGACTACCTACCACTTGCGCGCAGAGAGCAACATACACTACCTAATAGACAGTGGATACTAAATGCGAACAATTGCAGCACGTCACCTGCGATGCCGCCCAATCCGAATGTCTGTAGATACTCCGCGTTGTGTCATTCCGGCATTTCATCAATATACTATTCACTGTCCAAGTATCCCAATTGCAAGGCCAAAAAAAAACGTGCTACATATTCAAAAAGTAACATAGCTAGCTGCTAAGTTCCCTTAAGCCCGTGACCTACTCCTTTCCAAGAAAAAAAAAAGAACAAGAACAAGAAAAGAAAAAAGGAATCCCATTACATTTACGCCCTCTCAACATTCGCGTGAGAATCCAATGTTTCACGCAAAACTCACATTCACCCACCATCGTCGCACTGAATCACCCACTTACACAACTCCGCTAGTCATTCAGAACCTGAATCTCATATCCAATTAGGGCCTCCGTACAGGTCCCCTCCCAACCCCGTGTGCCTGCTGCGCTCAGCATGAACCTGCAGGTTGGATCAATATATAAAGAGGATATGACGCCCGCGCGCGGCGGTCCAGGAATAATGAGAAAAGGCACAGTCGAGTGCTTGAATGCGCGCGTGTCACGTAGGTCGTATAGTCGTGTGATATCGTAGGATGCGCTACATCGCACAGGTGGTTGGTTAGAAAAGAAGAGAAACCAGCAAGCAGAGAGAACAAAACGAGACCCGAGGTGACTTGGAGCCAATACTGACCAACAGAAAAGAAAAGGGGGGGGGGGGGGGGGAAGA